>CATOZT010000331.1:0-49724 GCA_954870665.1 Stratiomys singularior
ATCAATTATCAATCATCAATTATCAATCATCAATCATCAATCATCTATTATCAATCATCAATCACCAATCATCACTCATCAATCATTAATCATCAATCATCAATCATTAATTATCCTTCACCAATTATCAATCATCAATCATCAATCATCCATCATCAATCATGAATCAGCATCCATCAATCATCAATCATCAATCATCAATCATCAATCATCAATCATCAATCATCTATCATCAATCCTCAATCATGAATCATGAATCATCAATCATCAATTATCAATCACCAATCATCAATCATCAATCATCAATCATCAATCATAAATCATAAATCATCAATCATCAATCATCAATCATCAATCATCAATCATCAATCATCAATCATCAATCATCAATCATCAATCATCAATCATCAATTATCCTTCACCAATCATCAATCATCAATCATCAATCATCAATCATCAATCATCAATCATCAATCATCAATCATCAATCATCAATCATCAATCATCAATCATCAATCATCAATCATCAATCATCAATCAGCAGTGATCAATCATCAATCATCAATCATCAATTATCAATCACCAATGATCAATCATCTATTATCAATCATCAATCACCAATCATCACTCATCAATCATTAATCATCAAACACCAATCATCAATCATCAATCATCAATAATCCTTCACCAATTATCAATCATCAATCATCAATCATCAATCATCAATCATCAATCATCAATCATCAATCATCAATCATCAATCATCAATCATCAATCATCAATCATCAATCATCAATCATCAATCATCAATCATCAATCATCAATCATCAATCATCAATCATCAATCATCAATCATCAATCATCAATCATCAATCATCAATCATCAATCATCAATCATCAATCATCTATCATCAATCATCAATCATCAATCATCAATCATCTATCATCAATCATCAATCATCAATCATCAATCATCAATCATCAATCATCAATCATCAATCATCAATCATCAATCATCAATCATCAATCATCAATCATCAATCATCAATCATCAATCATCAATCATCAATCATCAATCATCAATCATCAATCATCAATCATCAATCAGCAATCATCAATCATCAATCATCAATCATCAATCATCTATCATCAATCATCAATCATCAATCATCAATCATCAATCATCAATCATCAATCATCAATCATCAATCATCAATTCTCACTCATCAATCATCAATCATCAATCATCAATCATCAATCATCAATCATCAATCATCAATCATCAATCATCAATCATCAATTATCCTTCACCAATCATCAATCATCAATCATCAATCATCAATCATCAATCATCAATCATCAATCATCAATCATCAATCATCAATCATCAATCATCAATCATCAATCATCAATCAGCAGTGATCAATCATCAATCATCAATCATCAATTATCAATCACCAATGATCAATCATCTATTATCAATCATCAATCACCAATCATCACTCATCAATCATTAATCATCAAACACCAATCATCAATCATCAATCATCAATAATCCTTCACCAATTATCAATCATCAATCATCAATCATCAATCATCAATCATCAATCATCAATCATCAATCATCAATCATCAATCATCAATCATCAATCATCAATCATCAATCATCAATCATCAATCATCAATCATCAATCATCAATCATCAATCATCAATCATCAATCATCAATCATCAATCATCAATCATCAATCATCAATCATCTATCATCAATCATCAATCATCAATCATCAATCATCAATCATCAATCATCAATCATCACTCATCAATCATCAATCATCAATCATCAATTATCAATCATCAATTATCAATCATCAATCATCAATCATCTATTATCAATCATCAATCACCAATCATCACTCATCAATCATTAATCATCAATCATCAAACACCAATCATCAATCATCAATTATCCTTCACCAATTATCAATCATCAATCATCAATCATCCATTTTCAATCGTCAATCATCAATCAGCAGTCATTAATCATCAATCATCAATCATCAATAATCTATCATCAATCCTCAATCCTCAATCATGAATCATCAATCATCAATCACCAATCATCAGTCATCAATCATTAATCTTCAATCATCAAACATCAATCATCAATCATCAATCATCAATTATCCTTCACCAATTATCAATCATCAATCATCAATCATCAATCCTAAATCATCAATCATCAATCATCAATCATCAATCATCAATCATCAATCATCAATCATCAATCATCAATCATCAATCATCAATCATCAATCATCAATCATCAATCATCAATCATCAATCATCAATCATCAATCATCAATCATCAATCATCAATCATCAATCATCAATCATCAATCATCAATCATCAATCATCAATCATCAATCATCAATCGTCAATCATCAATCATCAATCATCAATCATCAATCATCAATCAGCAGTCATCAATCATCAATCATCAATCATCAATCATCAATCATCAATCATCAATCATCAATCATCAATCATCAATCATCAATCATCAATCATCAATCATCAATCATCAATCATCAATCATCAATCATCAATCATCAATCATCAATCATCAATCATCTATCATCAATCATCAATCATCAATCATCAATCATCAATCATCAATCATCAATCATCAATCATCACTCATCAATCATCAATCATCAATTATCAATCATCAATTATCAATCATCAATCATCAATCATCTATTATCAATCATCAATCGCCAATCATCACTCATCAATCATTAATCATCAATCATCAAACACCACTCATCAATCACCAATCATCAATCATCAATCATCAATCATCAATCATCAATCATCAATCATCAATTATCAATCATCAATCATCAATCAGCAATCATCAATCATCAATCATCAATCATCAATCATCCATCATCAATCATCAATCATGAATCATGAATCATCAATCATCAATCATCAATCATCAATCAACAATCATCAATCATCAATCATCAATCATCAATCATCAATCATCAATCATCAATCATCAATCATAAATCATCAATCATGAATCATCAATTATCAATCATCAATCATCAATCATCAATCATCAATCATCAATCATCAATCATCAATCATCTATCATCTATCATCAATCATCAATCATCAATCATCAATCATCAATCATCAATCATCAATCATCACTCATCAATCATCAATCATCAATCATCAATTATCAATCATCAATTATCAATCATCAATCATCAATCATCTATTATCAATCATCAATCACCAATCATCACTCATCAATCATTAATCATCAATCATCAAACACCAATCATCAATCATCAATCATCAATTATCCTTCACCAATCATCAATCATCAATCATCCATCATCAATCATCAATCATCAATCATCAATCATCAATCATCAATCATCAATCATCAATCATCAATCATCAATCATCAATCATCAATCATCAATCATCAATCATCAATCATCAATCATCAATCATCAATCATCAATCATCAATCATCAATCATCAATCATCAATCATCAATCATCAATCATCAATCATCAATCATCAATCATCAATCATCAATCATCAATCATCAATCATCAATCATCAATCATCAATCATCAATCATCAATCATCAATCATCAATCATCAATCATCAATCATCAATCATCAATCATCAATCATCAATCATCAATCATCAATCATCAATCATCAATCATCAATCATCAATCATCAATCATCAATCATCAATCATCAATCATCAATCATCAATCATCAATAATCAATCATCAATCATCAATCATCAATCATCAATCTTCAATCATCAATCATCAATCATCAATCATCATTCATCAATCATCAATCATCAGTAATCATCATCAATCATGAATCTTCTGTCATCAATCGTCGATCATCAATCATCAATCATCAATCATCAATCATCAATCATCAATCATCAATCATCAATCATCAATCATCAATCATCAATCATCAATCATCAATCATCAATCATCAATCATCAATCATCAATCATCAATCATCAATCATCAATCATCAATCATCAATCATCAATCATCAATCATCAATCATCAATCATCAATCATCAATCATCAATCATCAATCATCAATCATCAATCATCTATCATCAATCATCAATCATCAATCATCAATCATCAATCATCAATCATCAATCATCACACATCAATCATCAATCATCAATCATCAATTATCAATCATCAATTATCAATCATCAATCATCAATCATCAATCATCAATCATCAATCATCAATCATCAATCATCACTCATCAATCATTAATCGTCAATCATCAAACACCAATCATCAATCATCAATCATCAATTATCCTTCACCAAACATCAATCATCAATCATCAATCATCCATCATCAATCATCAATCATCAATCATCAATCATCAATCATCAATCATCAATCATCAATCATCAATCATCAATCATCAATCATCAATCATCAATCATCAATCATCAATCATCAATCATCAATCATCAATCATCAATCATCAATCATCAATCATCAATAATCAATCATCAATTATCAATCATCAATCAGCAATCATCAATCATCAATCATCAATCATCAATCATCAATCATCAATCATCAATCATCAATCATCAATCATCAATCATCAATCATCAATCATCAATCATCAATCATCAATCATCAATCAGCAATCATCAATCATCAATCATCAATCATCAATCATCAATCATCAATCATCAATCATCAATTATCAATCATCAATCATCAATCATCAATCATCAATCATCAATCATCAATCATCAATCATCAATCATCAATCATCAATCATCAATCATCAATCATCAATCATCAATCATCAATCATCAATCATCAATCATCAATCATCAATCATCAATCATCAATCATCAATCATCTATCATCAATCATCAATCATCAATCATCAATCATCACTCATCAATCATCAATCATCAAGCATCAATTATCAATCATCAATCATCAATCATCAATCATCAATCATCAATCATCTATTATCAATCATCAATCACCAATCATCACTCATCAATCATTAATCATCAATCATCAAACACCAATCATCAATCATCAATTATCCTTCACCAATCATCAATCATCAATCATCAATCATCCATCATCAATCATCAATCATCAATCATCAATCATCAATCATCAATCATCAATCATCAATCATCAATCATCAATCATCAATTATCCTTCACCAATCATCAATCATCAATCATCAATCATCAATCATCAATCATCCATCATCAATCATCAATCATCAATCATCAATCATCAATCATCAATCATCAATCATCAATCATCAATCATCAATCATCAATCATCAATCATCAATCATCAATCATCAATCACCAATCATCACTCATCAATCATTAATCATCAATCATCAAACACCAATCATCAATCATCAATCATCAATCATCAATCATCAATCATCAATCATCAATCATCAATCATCAATCATCAATCATCAATCATCAATCATCAATCATCAATCATCAATCATCAATCATCAATCATCAATCATCAATCATCAATCATCAATCATCAATCATCAATCATCAATCATCAATCATCAATCATCAATCATCAATCATCAATCATCAATCATCAATCATCAATCATCTATCATCAATCATCAATCATCAATCATCAATCATCAATCATCAATCATCACTCATCAATCCTCAATCATCAATCATCAATTATCAATCATCAATTATCAATCATCAATCATCAATCATCTATTATCAATCATCAATCACCAATCATCACTCATCAATCATTAATCATCAATCATCAAACACCAATCATCAATCATCATTCATCAATTATCCTTCACCAATCATCAATCATCAATCATCCATCATCAATCATCAATCATCAATCATCAATCATCAATCATCAATCATCAATCATCAATCATCAATCATCAATCATTAATCGCCAATCATCAATCATCAATCATCAATCATCAATCATCAATCATCAATCATCAATCATCAATCATCAAGCATCAATCATCATTCATCAATCATCAATCATCAGTAATAATCATCAATCATGAATCTTCTGTCATCAATCGTCGAACATCAATCATCAATCATCAATCATCAATCATCACTCATCAATCATCGATCATCAATCATCAATCATCAATCATCAATCATCGATCATGCATAATCAATCATCAATCCTCAATCATCAATCATCGATCATGAATCATCAATCATCAATCATCAATCATCAATTATCATTCATCAATCATCAATCATCAATCATCAATCATCAATCATCAATCATCAATCATCAATCATCAATCATCAATCATCAATCATCAATCATCAATCATCAATCATCAATCATCAATCATCAATCATCAATCATCAATCATCAATCATCAATCATCAATCATCAATCATCAATCATCAATCATCAATCATCAATAATCAATCATCAATCATCAAGCATCTATAATCAATCATCAATCATCAATCATCAATCATCAATCATCAATCATCAATCATCAATCATCAATCATCAATCATCAATCATCAATCATCAATCATCAATCATCAATCATCAATCATCAATCATCAATCATCAATCATCAATCATCAATCATCAATCATCAATCATCAATCATCAATCATCAATCATCAATCATCAATCATCAATCATCAATCATCAATCATCAATCATCAATCATCAATCATCAATCATCAATCATCCATCATCAATCATCAATCATCAATCATCAATCATCAATCACCAATCATCAATCAGCAATCATCAATCATCAATCATCAATCATCAATCATCAATCATCAATCATCAATCATCAATCATCAATCATCAATCATCAATCATCAATCATCAATCATCAATCATCAATCATCAATCATCAATCATCAATCATCAATCAGCAATCATCAATCATCAATCATCAATCATCAATCATCAATCATCAATCATCAATCATCAATCATCAATTATCAATCATCAATCATCAATCATCAATCATCAATCATCAATCATCAATCATCAATCATCAATCATCAATCATCAATCATCAATCATCAATCATCAATCATCAATCATCAATCATCAATCATCAATCATCAATCATCAATCATCAATCATCAATCATCAATCATCAATCATCAATCATCAATCATCAATCATCAATCATCAATCATCAATCATCAATCATCAATCATCAATCATCAATCATCAATCATCAATCATCAATCATCAATCATCAATCATCAATCATCAATCATCAATCATCAATCATCAATCATCAATCATCAATCATCAATCATCAATCAGCAGTCATCAATCATCAATCATCAATCATCAATCATCAATCATCAATCATCAATCATCAATCATCAATCATCAATCATCAATCATCAATCATCAATCATCAATCATCAATCATCAATCATCAATCATCAATCATCAATCATCTATCATCAATCATCAATCATCAATCATCAATCATCAATCAACAATCATCATTCATCAATCATCAATCATCACTCATCAATCATCAATCATCAATTATCAATCATCAATTATCAATCATCAATCATCAATCATCTATTATCAATCATCAATCACCAATCATCACTCATCAATCATTAATCATCAATCATCAAACACCACTCATCAATCATCAATCATCAATTATCCTTCACCAATTATCAATCATCAATCATCAATCATCCATCATCAATCATCAATCATCAATCAGCAGTCATCAATCATCAATCATCAATCATCAATCATCAATCATCAATCATCAATCATCAATCATCAATCATCAATCCTCAATACTCAATCATGAATAATCAATCATCAATCACCAATCATCACTCATCAATCATTAATCTTCAATCATGTAACACCAATCATCAATCATCAATCATCAATTATCCTTCACCAATTATCAATCATCAATCATCAATCATCCATCATCAATCATCATTCATCAATCATCAATCATCAATCATCAATCATCAATCATCAATCATCAATCATCAATCATCAATCATCAATCATCAATCGTCAATCATCAATCATCAATCATCAATCATCAATCATCAATCATCAATCATCAATCATCAATCATCAATCATCAATCATCAATCATCAATCATCAATCATCAATCATCAATCATCAATCATCAATCATCAATCATCAATCATCAATCATCAATCATCAATCATCAATCACCAATCATCAATCATCAATCATCAATCATCAATCATCAATCATCAATTATCAATCATCAATCATCAATCAGCAATCATCAATCATCAATCATCAATCATCAATCATCAATCATCAATCATCAATCATCAATCATCAATCATCAATCATGAATCATCAATTATCAATCATCAATCATCAATCATCAATCATCAATCATCAATCATCAATCATCAATCATCAATCATCTATCATCAATCATCAATCATCAATCATCAATCATCAATCATCAATCATCAATCATCACTCATCAATCATCAATCATCAATCATCAATTATGAATCATCAATTATCAATCATCAATCATCAATCATCTATTATCAATCATCAATCACCAATCATCACTCATCAATCATTAATCATCAATCATCAAACACCAATCATCAATCATCAATCATCAATTATCCTTCACCAATCATCAATCATCAATCATCCATCATCAATCATCAATCATCAATCATCAATCATCAATCATCAATCATCAATCATCAATCATCAATCATCAATCATCAATCATCAATCATCAATCATCAATCATCAATCATCAATCATCAATCATCAATCATCAATCATCAATCATCAATCATCAATCATCAATCATCAATCATCAATCATCAATCATCAATCATCAATCATCAATCATCAATCATCAATCATCAATCATCAATCATCAATTATCAATCATCAATCATCAATCATCAATCATCAATCATCAATCATCAATCATCAATCATCAATCATCAATCATCAATCATCAATCATCAATCATCAATCATCAATCATCAATCATCAATCATCAATCATCAATCATCAATCATCAATCATCAATCATCAATCATCAATCATCAATCATCAATCATCAATCATCAATCATCAATCATCAATCATCAATCATCAATCATCAATCATCAATCATCAATCATCAATCATCAATCATCAATCATCAATCATCAATCATCAATCATCAATTATCAATCATCAATCATCAATCATCAATCATCAATCATCAATCATCAATCATCAATCATCAATCATCAATCATCAATCATCAATCATCAATCATCAATCATCATTCATCAATCATCAATCATCAATCATCAATCATCAATCATCAATCATCAATCATCAATCATCAATCATCAATCATCAATCATCAATCATCAATCATCAATCATCAATCATCAATCATCAATCTTCAATCATCAATCATCAATCATCATTCATCAATCATCAATCATCAGTAATCATCATCAATCATGAATCTTCTGTCATCAATCGTCGATCATCAATCATCAATCATCAATCATCAATCATCAATCATCAATCATCAATCATCAATCATCAATCATCAATCATCAATCATCAATCATCAATCATCAATCATCAATCATCAATCATCAATCATCAATCATCAATCATCAATCATCAATCATCAATCATCAATCATCAATCATCAATCATCTATCATCAATCATCAATCATCAATCATCAATCATCAATCATCAATCATCAATCATCAATCATCACTCATCAATCATCAATCATCAATCATCAATTATCAATCATCAATTATCAATCATCAATCATCAATCATCAATCATCAATCATCAATCATTTATTATCAATCATCAATCACCAATCATCACTCATCAATCATTAATCGTCAATCATCAAACACCAATCATCAATCATCAATCATCAATTATCCTTCACCAAACATCAATCATCAATCATCAATCATCCACCATCAATCATCAATCATCAATCATCAATCATCAATCATCAATTATCCTTCACCAATCATCAATCATCAATCATCAATCATCAATCATCAATCATCAATCATCAATCATCAATCATCAATCATCAATCATCAATCATCAATCATCGATCATCAATCATCAATCATCAATCATCAATCAGCAATCATCAATCATCAATCATCAATCATCAATCATCAATCATCAATCATCAATCATCAATCATCAATCATCAATCATCAATCATCAATCATCAATCATCAATCATCAATCAGCAATCATCAATCATCAATCATCAATCATCAATCATCAATCATCAATCATCAATTATCAATCATCAATCATCAATCATCAATCATCAATCATCAATCATCAATCATCAATCATCAATCATCAATCATCAATCATCAATCATCAATCATCAATCATCAATCATCATCAATCATCAATCATCAATCATCAATCATCAATCATCATCATCAATCATCTATCATCAATCATCAATCATCAATCATCACTCATCAATCATCAATCATCAAGCATCAATTATCAATCATCAATTATCAATCATCAATCATCAATCATCAATCATCTATTATCAATCATCAATCACCAATCATCACTCATCAATCATTAATCATCAATCATCAAACACCAATCATCAATCATCAATTATCCTTCACCAATCATCAATCATCAATCATCAATCATCCATCATCAATCATCAATCATCAATCATCAATCATCAATCATCAATCATCAATCATCAATCATCAATCATCAATCATCAATCATCAATCATCAATTATCCTTCACCAATCATCAATCATCAATCATCAATCATCAATCATCCATCATCAATCATCAATCATCAATCATCAATCATCAATCATCAATCATCAATCATCAATCATCAATCATCAATCATCAATCATCAATCATCAATCATCAATCATCAATCATCAATCATCAATCATCAATCATCAATCATCAATCACCAATCATCACTTATCAATCATTAATCATCAATCATCAAACACCAATCATCAATCATCAATCATCAATCATCAATCATCAATCATCATCAATCATCAATCATCAATCATCAATCATCAATCATCAATCATCAATCATCAATCATCAATCATCAATCATCAATCATCAATCATCAATCATCAATCATCAATCATCAATCATCATCATCAATCATCAATCATCAATCATCAATCATCAATCATCAATCATCAATCATCAATCATCAATCATCAATCATCAATCATCAATCATCAATCATCAATCATCAATCATCAATCATCAATCATCTATCATCAATCATCAATCATCAATCATCAATCATCAATCATCAATCATCAATCATCAATCATCACTCATCACTCATCAATCCTCAATCATCAATCATCAATTATCAATCATCAATTATCAATCATCAATCATCAATCATCTATTATCAATCATCAATCACCAATCATCACTCATCAATCATTAATCATCAATCATCAAACACCAATCATCAATCATCATTCATCAATTATCCTTCACCAATCATCAATCATCCATCATCAATCATCAATCATCAATCATCAATCATCAATCATCAATCATCAATCATCAATCATCAATCATCAATCATCAATCATCAATCATTAATCACCAATCATCAATCATCAATCATCAATCATCAATCATCAATCATCAATCATCAATCATCATTCATCAATCATCAATCATCAGTAATCATCATCAATCATGAATCTTCTGTCATCAATCGTCGATCATCAATCATCAATCATCAATCATCAATCATCACTCATCAATCATCGATCATCAATCATCAATCATCAATCATCAATCATCAATCATCAATCATCAATCATCTATCATCAATCATCAATCATGAATCATCGATCATGAATCATCAATCATCAATCATCAATCATCAATCATCATTCATCAATCATCAATCATCAATCATCAATCATCAATCATCAATCATCAATCATCAATCATCAATCATCAATCATCAATCATCAATCATCAATCATCAATCATCAATCATCAATCATCAATCATCAATCATCAATCATCAATCATCAATCATCAATAATCAATCATCAATCATCAAGCATCTATAATCAATCATCAATCATCAATCATCAATCATCAATCATCAATCATCAATCATCAATCATCAATCATCAATCATCAATCATCAATCATCAATCAGCAGTCATCGATCATCAATCATCAATCATCAATCATCAATCATCAATCATCTATCATCAATCCTCAATCCTCAATCATCAATCATCAATCATCAATCATCAATCATCACTTATCACTCACCAATCATCAATCATCAATCATCAATCATCAATCATCAATCATCAATCATCAATCATCAATCATCAATCATCAATCATCAATCATCAATCATCAATCATCAATCATCAATCATCTATCATCAATCATCAATCATCAATCATCAATCATAAATCATCAATCATCAATCATCAATCATCAATCATCAATCATCAATCATCACTCATCAATCATCAATCATCAATCATCAACTATCAATCATCAATTATCAATCATCAATCATCAATCATCAATCATCAATCATCAATCATCTATTATCAATCATCAATCACCAATCATCACTCATAAATCATTAATCTTCAATCATCAAACATCAATCATCAATCATCAATCGTCAATTATCCTTCACCAATTATCAATCATCAATCATCAATCTTCAATCATCAATCATCAATCATCAATCATCAATCATCAATCATCAATCATCAATCATCAATCATCAATCATCAATCATCAATCATCAATCATCAATCATCAATCATCAATCATCAATCATCGCTCATCAATCATCGATCATCAATCATCAATCATCAATCATCAATCATCAATCATCAATCATCAATCATCGATCATGCATAATCAATCATCTATCATCAATCATGAATCATCAATCATGAATCATCAATCATGAATCATCAATCATCAATCATCAATCATCATTCATCAATCATCAATCACCAATCATCAATCATCAATCATCAATCATCAATCATCAATCATCAATCATCAATCATCAATCATCAATTAACAATCAGCAGTCATCAATCATCAATCATCAATCATCAATCATCAATCATCAATCATCAATCATCAATCCTCAATCCTCAATCATCAATCATCAATCATCAATCATCAATCATCAATCATCAATCATCAATCATCAATCATCAATCATCAATCATCAATCATCAATCATCAATCATCAATCATCAATCATCAATCATAAATCATCAATCATCAATCATCAATCATCAATCATCAATCATCAATCATCAATCATCAATCGTCAATCATCAATTATCAATAATCAATCATATATCATCAATCATCAATTATCAATCATCGGTTACCAAAAATCAAAAACAAACCATCAATCGTCAATCATCAAATACCAATCATGCATCATCAATAGACGATCATCAATCATCAATCATCAATCATCAATCATCAATCATCAATCATCAATCATAAATCATCAACCAACAATCATCAATCATCAATCATCAATCATCAATCATCAATCATCAATCATCAATCATCAATCATCAATCATCTATCATCAATCATCAATCATCAATCATCAATCATCAATCATCAATCATCAATCATCAATCATCAATCATCAATCATCAATCATCACTCATCAATCATCAATCATCAATCATCAATTATCAATCATCAATTATCAATCATCAATCATCAATCATCAATCATCAATCATCAATCATCAATCATCAATCATCAATCATCAATCATCAATCATCAATCATCAATCATCAATCATCAATCATCTATCATCAATCATCAATCATCAATCATCAATCATCAATCAGCAGTCATCTATCATCTATCATCAATCATCAATCATCAATCATCAATCCTCAATCATCAATCATCAATCATCAATCATCAATCATCAATCATCAATCATCAATCATCAATCATCAATCATCAATCATCAATCATCAATCATCAATCATCAATCATCAATCATCAATCATCAATCATCAATCATCAATCATCAATCATCAATCATCAATCATCAATCATTAATCATCAATCATCAATCATCAATCATCAATCATCCTTCACCAATCATCAATCATCAATCATCAATCATCAATCATCAATCATCAATTATCAATAATCAATAATCAATCATCAATCATCAATCATCTATCATCAATCATCAATCATCAATTATCCTTCACCAATCATCAATCATCAATCATCAATCATCCATCATCAATCATCAATCATCAATCATCAATCATCAATCATCAATCATCAATCATCAATCATCAATCATCAATCATCAATCATCAATCATCAATCATCAATCATCAATTATCAATTATCAATCATCAATCATCAATCATCTGTTATCAATCATCAATCACCAATCATCACTCATCAATCATTAATCATCAATCATCAAACACCAATCATCAATAATCAATCATCAATCATCAATCATCAATCATCAATCATCAATCATCAATCATCAATAATCAATCATCAATCTTCAATTATCAATCATCAATCATCAATCATCAATCATCAATCATCAATCATCAATCATCAATCATCAATCATCAATCATCAATCATCAATCATCAATCATCAATCATCAATCATCAATCATCAATCATCAATCATCAATCATCAATCATCAATCATCTATCATCAATCATCAATCATCAATCATCAATCATCAATCATCAATCATCAATCATCAATCATCACTCATCAATCATCAATCATCAATTATCAATTATCAATCATCAATCATCAATCATCTGTTATCAATCATCAATCACCAATCATCACTCATCAATCATTAATCATCAATCATCAAACACCAATCATCAATAATCAATCATCAATTATCCTTCACCAATCATCAATCATCAATCATCCATCATCAATCATCAATCATCAATCATCAATCATCAATCATCAATCATCAATCATCAATCATTATCCATCAATCATCAATCATCAATCATCAATCATCAATCATCAATCATCAATCATCAATCATCAATCATCAATCATCAATCATCAATCATCAATCATCAATCATCAATCATCAATCATCAATCATCAATCATCATTCATCAATCATCAGTAATCATCATCAATCATGAATCTTCTGTCATCAATCGTCGATCATCAATCATCAATCATCAATCATCACTCATCAATCATCGATCATCAATCATCAATCATCAATCATCAATCATCGATCATGCATAATCAGTCATCTATCATCAATCATCAATCATGAATCATCAATCATTAATCATCAATCATCAATCATCAATCATCAATCATCATTCATCATTCATCAATCATCAATCATCAATCATCAATCATCAATCATCAATCATCAATCATCAATCATCAATCATCAATCATCAATCATCAATCATCAATCATCAATCATCAATCATCAATCATCAATCATCAATCATCAATCATCAATCATCAATCATCAATCATCAATCATCAATCATCAATCATCAATCATCAATAATCAATCATCAATCATCAAGCATCAATAATCAATCATCAATCATCAATCATCAATCATCAATCATCAATCATCAATCATCAATCATCAATCCTCAATCATCAATCATCAATCATCAATCATCAATCATCAATCATCAATCATCAATCATCAATCATCAATCAGCAGTCATCAATCATCAATCATCAATCATCAATCATCTATCATCAATCCTCAATCCTCAATCATCAATCATCAATCATCAATCATCAATCATCAATTATCAATCACCAATCATCAATCATCAATCATCAATCATAAATCATCAATCATCAATCATCAATCATCAATCATCAATCATCAATCATCAATCATCTATCATCAATCATCAATCATCAATCATCAATCATCAATCATCAATCATCAATCATCAATCATCAATCATCAATCATCAATAATCAATCATCAATCATCAAGCATCAATAATCAATCATCAATCATCAATCATCAATCATCAATCATCAATCATCAATCATCAATCATCAATCCTCAATCATCAATCATCAATCATCAATCATCAATCATCAATCATCAATCATCAATCATCAATCATCAATCAGCAGTCATCAATCATCAATCATCAATCATCAATCATCTATCATCAATCCTCAATCCTCAATCATCAATCATCAATCATCAATCATCAATTATCAATTATCAATCATCAATCATCAATCATCTGTTATCAATCATCAATCACCAATCATCACTCATCAATCATTAATCATCAATCATCAAACACCAATCATCAATAATCAATCATCAATTATCCTTCACCAATCATCAATCATCAATCATCCATCATCAATCATCAATCATCAATCATCAATCATCAATCATCAATCATCAATCATCAATCATCAATCATCAATCATCAATCATCAATCATCAATCATCAATCATCAATCATTATCCATCAATCATCAATCATCAATCATCAATCATCAATCATCAATCATCAATCATCAATCATCAATCATCAATCATCAATCATCAATCATCAATCATCAATCATCAATCATCAATCATCAATCATCATTCATCAATCATCAGTAATCATCATCAATCATGAATCTTCTGTCATCAATCGTCGATCATCAATCATCAATCATCAATCATCACTCATCAATCATCGATCATCAATCATCAATCATCAATCATCAATCATCGATCATGCATAATCAGTCATCTATCATCAATCATCAATCATGAATCATCAATCATTAATCATCAATCATCAATCATCAATCATCAATCATCATTCATCATTCATCAATCATCAATCATCAATCATCAATCATCAATCATCAATCATCAATCATCAATCATCAATCATCAATCATCAATCCTCAATCATCAATCATCAATCATCAATCATCAATCATCAATCATCAATCATCAATCATCAATCATCAATCAGCAGTCATCAATCATCAATCATCAATCATCAATCATCTATCATCAATCCTCAATCCTCAATCATCAATCATCAATCATCAATCATCAATTATCAATTATCAATCATCAATCATCAATCATCTGTTATCAATCATCAATCACCAATCATCACTCATCAATCATTAATCATCAATCATCAAACACGAATCATCAATAATCAATCATCAATTATCCTTCACCAATCATCAATCATCAATCATCCATCATCAATCATCAATCATCAATCATCAATCATCAATCATCAATCATCAATCATCAATCATCAATCATCAATCATCAATCATCAATCATCAATCATCAATCATCAATCATCAATCATCAATCATCAATCATCAATCATCAATCATCAATCATCAATCATCAATCATCAATCATCAATCATCAATCATCAATCATCAATCATCAATCATCAATCATCAATCATCAATCATCAATCATCAATCATCAATAATCAATCATCAATCATCAAGCATCAATAATCAATCATCAATCATCAATCATCAATCATCAATCATCAATCATCAATCATCAATCCTCAATCATCAATCATCAATCATCAATCATCAATCATCAATCATCAATCATCAATCATCAATCATCAATCAGCAGTCATCAATCATCAATCATCAATCATCAATCATCTATCATCAATCCTCAATCCTCAATCATCAATCATCAATCATCAATCATCAATCATCAATCATCAATCATCAATCATCAATCATCAATCATCAATCATCAATCATCAATCATCAATCATCAATCATCAATCCTCAATCATCAATCATCAATCATCAATCATCAATCATCAATCATCAATCATCAATCATCAATCAGCAGTCATCAATCATCAATAATCAATCATCAATCATCAAGCATCAATAATCAATCATCAATCATCAATCATCAATCATCAATCATCAATCATCAATCATCAATCATCAATCCTCAATCATCAATCATCAATCATCAATCATCAATCATCAATCATCAATCATCAATCATCAATCATCAATCATCAATCATCAATCATCAATCATCAATCATCAATCATCAATCATCAATAATCAATCATCAATCATCAATCATCAATCATCAATCATCAATCATTATCCATCAATCATCAATCATCAATCATCAATCATCAATCATCAATCATCAATCATCAATCATCAATCATCAATCATCAATCATCAATCATCAATCATCAATCATCAATCATCAATCATCAATCATCAATCATCAATCATCATTCATCAATCATCAGTAATCATCATCAATCATGAATCTTCTGTCATCAATCGTCGATCATCAATCATCAATCATCAATCATCACTCATCAATCATCGATCATCAATCATCAATCATCAATCATCAATCATCGATCATGCATAATCAGTCATCTATCATCAATCATCAATCATGAATCATCAATCATTAATCATCAATCATCAATCATCAATCATCAATCATCATTCATCATTCATCAATCATCAATCATCAATCATCAATCATCAATCATCAATCATCAATCATCAATCATCAATCATCAATCCTCAATCATCAATCATCAATCATCAATCATCAATCATCAATCATCAATCATCAATCATCAATCATCAATCATCAATCAGCAGTCATCAATCATCAATCATCAATCATCAATCATCTATCATCAATCCTCAATCCTCAATCATCAATCATCAATCATCAATCATCAATTATCAATTATCAATCATCAATCATCAATCATCTGTTATCAATCATCAATCACCAATCATCACTCATCAATCATTAATCATCAATCATCAAACACCAATCATCAATAATCAATCATCAATTATCCTTCACCAATCATCAATCATCAATCATCCATCATCAATCATCAATCATTATCCATCAATCATCAATCATCAATCATCAATCATCAATCATCAATCATCAATCATCAATCATCAATCATCAATCATCAATCATCAATCATCAATCATCAATCATCAATCATCAATCATCAATCATCGATCATCAATCATCATTCATCAATCATCAGTAATCATCATCAATCATGAATCTTCTGTCATCAATCGTCGATCATCAATCATCAATCATCAATCATCACTCATCAATCATCGATCATCAATCATCAATCATCAATCATCAATCATCGATCATGCATAATCAGTCATCTATCATCAATCATCAATCATGAATCATCAATCATTAATCATCAATCATCAATCATCAATCATCAATCATCATTCATCATTCATCAATCATCAATCATCAATCATCAATCATCAATCATCAATCATCAATCATCAATCATCAATCATCAATCATCAATCATCAATCATCAATCATCAATCATCAATCATCAATCATCAATCATCAATCATCAATCATCAATCATCAATCATCAATCATCAATCATCAATAATCAATCATCAATCATCAAGCATCAATAATCAATCATCAATCATCAATCATCAATCATCAATCATCAATCATCAATCATCAATCATCAATCCTCAATCATCAATCATCAATCATCAATCATCAATCATCAATCATCAATCATCAATCAGCAGTCATCAATCATCAATCATCAATCATCAATCATCTATCATCAATCCTCAATCCTCAATCATCAATCATCAATCATCAATCATCAATTATCAATTATCAATCATCAATCATCAATCATCTGTTATCAATCATCAATCACCAATCATCACTCATCAATCATTAATCATCAATCATCAAACACCAATCATCAATAATCAATCATCAATTATCCTTCACCAATCATCAATCATCAATCATCCATCATCAATCATCAATCATCAATCATCAATCATCAATCATCAATCATCAATCATCAATCATCAATCATCAATCATCAATCATCAATCATCAATCATCAATCATTATCCATCAATCATCAATCATCAATCATCAATCATCAATCATCAATCATCAATCATCAATCATCAATCATCAATCATCAATCATCAATCATCAATCATCATTCATCAATCATCAGTAATCATCATCAATCATGAATCTTCTGTCATCAATCGTCGATCATCAATCATCAATCATCAATCATCACTCATCAATCATCGATCATCAATCATCAATCATCAATCATCAATCATCGATCATGCATAATCAGTCATCTATCATCAATCATCAATCATGAATCATCAATCATTAATCATCAATCATCAATCATCAATCATCAATCATCATTCATCATTCATCAATCATCAATCATCAATCATCAATCATCAATCATCAATCATCAATCATCAATCATCAATCATCAATCATCAATCATCAATCATCAATCATCAATCATCAATCATCAATCATCAATCATCAATCATCAATCATCAATCATCAATCATCAATCATCAATCATCAATAATCAATCATCAATCATCAAGCATCAATAATCAATCATCAATCATCAATCATCAATCATCAATCATCAATCATCAATCATCAATCATCAATCCTCAATCATCAATCATCAATCATCAATCATCAATCATCAATCATCAATCATCAATCATCAATCATCAATCAGCAGTCATCAATCATCAATCATCAATCATCAATCATCTATCATCAATCCTCAATCCTCAATCATCAATCATCAATCATCAATCATCAATCATCAATTATCAATCACCAATCATCAATCATCAATCATCAATCATAAATCATCAATCATCAATCATCAATCATCAATCATCAATCATCAATCATCTATCATCAATCATCAATCATCAATCATCAATCATCAATCATCAATCATCAATCAGCAGTCATCAATCATCAATCATCAATCATCAATCATTAATCATCAATCATCAATCATCTATCATCAATCCTCAATCCTTAATCATCAATCATCAATCATCAATCATCAATCATCAATTATCAATCACCAATCATCAATCATCAATCATCAATCATAAATCATCAATCATCAATCATCAATCATCAATCATCAATCATCAATCATCAATCATCTATCATCAATCATCAATCATCAATCATCAATCATCAATCATAAATCATCAATCATCAATCATCAATCATCAATCATCAATCATCAATCATCAATCATCAATCATCAATCATCTATCATCACTCATCAATCATCAATCATCAATCATCAATCATCAATTATCAATCATCAATTATCAATCATCAATCATCAATCATCAATCATCTATTATCAATCATCAATCACCAATTATCACTCATCAATCATTAATCTTCAATCATCAAACATCAATCATCAATCATCAATCGTCAATTATCCTTCACCAATTATCAATCATCAATCTTCAATCATCAATCATCAATCATCAATCATCAATCATCAATCATCAATCATCAATCATCAATCATCAATCATCAATCATCAATCATCAATCATCAATCATCAATCATCAATCATCAATCATCGGTCATCAATCATCGATCATCAATCATCAATCATCAATCATCAAACATCGATCATGCATAATCAATCATCAATCATCTATCATCAATCATCAATCATGAATCATCAATCATGAATCATCAATCATGAATCATCAATCATCAATCATCAATCATCAATCATCATTCATCAATCATCAATCATCAATCATCAATCATCAATCATCGATCATCAATCATCAATCATCAATCATCAATCATCAATCATCAATCACCAATCAGCAGTCATCAATCATCAATCATCAATCATCAATCATCAATCATCAATCATCAATCATCAATCCTCAATCCTCAATCATCAATCATCAATCATCAATCATCAATCATCAATCATCAATCATTATTCATCAATCATCAATCATAAATCATCAATCATCAATCATCAATCATCAATCATCAATCATCAATCATCAATCATCAATCATCAATCATCAATCATCAATCATCAATCATCAATCATCAATCATCAATCATCAATCATCAATCATCAATCATCAATCATCAATCATCAATCATCAATTATCAATAATCAATCATCAATCATCAATCATCAATTATCAATCATCGGTTACCAAAAATCAAAAACAAACCATCAATCGTCAATCATCAAATACCAATCATGAATCATCAATAGACGATCATCAATCATCAATCATCAATCATCAATCATCAATCATAAATCATCAATCAACAATCATCAATCATCAATCATCAATCATCAATCATCAATCATCAATCATCAATCATCAATCATCAATCATCAATCATCAATCATCAATCATCAATCATCAATCATCAATCATCAATCATCAATCATAAATCATCAATCATCAATCATCAATCATCAATCATCAATCATAAATCATGAATCATCAATCATGAATCATCAATCATCAATCATCAATCATCAATCATCATTCATCAATCATCAATCATCACTCATCAATCATCAATCATCAATCATCAATTATCAATCATCAATTATCAATCATCAATCATCAATCATCAATCATCAATCATCTATTATCAATCATCAATCACCAATCATCACTCATCAATCATTAATCTTCAATCATCAAACATCAATCATCAATCATCAATCATCAATCATCAATTATCCTTCACCAATTATCAATCATCAATCATCAATCATCAATCATCAATCATCAATCATCAATCATCAATCATCAATCATCAATCATCAATCATCAATCATAAATCATCAATCATCAATCAGCAATCATCAATCATCAATCATCAATCATCAATCATCAATCATCAATCATCACTCATCAATCATCGATCATCAATCATCAATCATCAATCATCAATCATCGATCATGCATAATCATTCATCTATCATCAATCATCAATCATGAATCATCAATCATGAATCATGAATCATCAATCATCAATCATCAATCATCAATCATCAATCATCATTCATCAATCATCAATCATCAATCATTAATCATCAATCATCAATCATCAATCATCAATCATCAATCATCAATCATCAATTCTCAATCATCAATCATCAATCATCAATCATCAATCATCAATCATCAATCATCAATCATCAATCGTCAATCATCAATCATCAATCATCAATCATCAATCATCAATCATCGATCATCAATCATCAATCATCAATCATCAATCATCAATCAGCAGTCATCAATCATCAATCATCAAATATCAATCATCAATCATCAATCCTCAATCATCAATCATCAATCATCAATCATCAATCATCAATCATCAATCATCAATCATCAATCATCAATCATCAATCATCAATCATCAATCATCAATCATCAATCATCAATCATCAATCATCAATCATTAATCATCAATCATCAATCATCAATCATCAATCATCAATCATCAATCATCAATCATCAATCATAAATCATCAATCATCAATCATCAATCATCAATCATCAATCATCAATCATCAATCATCAATCATCAATCATCAATCATCAATCCTCAATCCTCAATCCTCAATCATCAATCATCAATCATCAATCATCAATCATAAATCATCAATCATCAATCATCGATCATCAATCATCAATCATCAATCATCAATCAGCAGTCATCAATCATCAATTATCAATCATCAATCATCAATCATCAATCATCAATCCTCAATCATCAATCATCAATCATCAATCATCAATCATCAATCATCAATCATCAATCATCAATCATCAATCATCAATCATCAATCATCAATCATCAATCATCAATCATCAATCATCAATCATCAATCATCAATCATCAATCATCAATCATCAATCATCAATCATCAATCATCAATCATCAATCATCAATCATCAATCATCAATCATCAATCATCAATCATCAATCATCAATCATCAATCATCAATCATCAATCATCAATCATTAATCATCAATCATCAATCATCAATCATCAATCATCAATCATCAATCATAAATCATCAATCATCAATCATCAATCATCAATCATTAATTATCAATAAACAATCATCAATCATCAATCATCAATCATCGGTTACCAAAAATCAAAAACAAACCATCAATCGTCAATCATCAAATACCAATCATGAATCATCAATAGACGATCATCAATCATCAATCATCAGTCATCAATCATATATCATCAATCAACAATCATCAATCATCAATCATCAATCATCAATCATCAATCATCAATCATCAATCATCAATCACCAATCATTAATTATCAATCATCAATCATCAATCATCAATCATCAATCATCAATCATCAATCATCAATCATCAATCATCAATCATCAATCATCAATCATCAATCATCAATCATCAATCATCAATCATCAATCATCAATCATCAATCATCAATCATCAATCATCAATCATCAATCATCAACCATCAATCATCAATCATCAATCATCAATCATCAATCATCAATCATCAATCATCAATCATCAATCATCAATCATCAATCAGCAGTCATCAATCATCAATCATCAATCATCAATCATCAATCATCAATCCTCAATCATCAATCATCAATCATCAATCATCAATCATCAATCATCAATCATCAATCATCAATCATCAATCATCAATCATCAATCATCAATCATCAATAATTAATCATCAATCATCAATCATCAATCATCAATCATCAATCATCAATCTTCAATCATAAATCATCAATCATCAATCATCAATCATCAATCATTAATTATCAATAATCAATCATCAATCATCAATCATCGGTTACCAAAAATCAAAAACAAACCTTCAATCGTCAATCATCAAATACCAATCATGAATCATCAATAGACGATCATCAATCATCAATCATCAATCATCAATCATCAATCATAAATCATCAATCAACAATCATCAATCATCAATCATCAATCATCAATCATCAATCATCAATCATCAGTCATCAATCATCAATCATCAATCATCAATCATCAATCTTCAATTCTCAATCCTCAATCATCAATCATCAATCTAAATCATCAATCATCAATCATCAATCATCAATCATCAATCATCAAGCATCAATCATCAATCATAAATCATCAATCATCAATCATCAATCATCAATCATCAATCATCAATCATCAATCATCAATCATCAATCATCAATCATCAATCATCAATCATCAATCATCAATCATCAATCATCAATCATCAATCATCAATCATCAATCATCAATCATCAATCATCATTCATCAATCATCAATCATAAGTAATCATCATCAATCATGAATCTTCTGTCATCAATCGTCGATCATCAATCATCAATCATCAATCATCAATCATCAATCATCACTCATCAATCATCGATCATCAATCATCAATCATCAATCATCAATCATCAATCATCGATCATGCATAATCAATCATCTATCATCAATCATCAATCATCTATCATCAATCCTCAATCATCAATCATCAATCATCAATCATCAATCATCATTCATCAATCATCAATCATCAATCATCAATCATCAATCATCAATCATCAATCATCGATCATCAATCATCAATCATCAATCATCAATCATCAATCATCAATCATCAATCATCAA
Organism: Stratiomys singularior; assembly: GCA_954870665.1. Taxonomy (NCBI): domain Eukaryota; kingdom Metazoa; phylum Arthropoda; class Insecta; order Diptera; family Stratiomyidae; genus Stratiomys; species Stratiomys singularior. The sequence goes on from CATOZT010000331.1 coordinate 25,892, forward strand.
TCATCAATCATCAATCATCAATCATCAATAATCAATCATCAATCATCAATCATCTATAATCAATCATCAATCATCAATCATCAATCATCAATCATCAATCATCAATCATCAATCAGCAGTCATCAATCATCTATCATCAATCCTCAATCCTCAATCATGAATCATCAATCATCAATCATCAATCATCAATTATCAATCACCAATCATCAATCATCAATCATCAATCATCAATCATCAATCATCAATCATCAATCATCAATCATCAATCATCAATCATCAATCCTCAATCATCAATCATCAATCATCAATCATCAATCATCAATCATCAATCATCAATCATCAATCATCAATCATCAATCACCAATCATCAATCATCAATCATCAATCATCAATCATCAATCATTAATCATCAATCATCAATCATCAATCATCAATCATCAATCATAAATCATCAATCATCAATCATCAATCATCAATCATTAATTATCAATAATAATCATCAATCATCAATCATCAATCATCGGTTACCAAAAATCAAAAACAAACCTTCAATCATCAATCATCAAATACCAATCATGAATCATCAATAGACGATCATCAATCATCAATCATCAATCATCAATCATCAATCATAAATCATCAATCAACAATCATCAATCATCAATCATCAATCATCAATCATCAATCATCAATCATCAGTCATCAATCATCAATCATCAATCATCAATCATCAATCTTCAATTCTCAATCCTCAATCATCAATCATCAATCTAAATCATCAATCATCAATCATCAATCATCAATCATCAATCATCAATCATCAAGCATCAATCATCAATCATCAATCTTCAATCATAAATCATCAATCATCAATCATCAATCATCAATCATTAATTATCAATAATCAATCATCAATCATCAATCATCGGTTACCAAAAATCAAAAACAAACCTTCAATCGTCAATCATCAAATACCAATCATGAATCATCAATAGACGATCATCAATCATCAATCATCAATCATCAATCATCAATCATAAATCATCAATCAACAATCATCAATCATCAATCATCAATCATCAATCATCAATCATCAATCATCAGTCATCAATCATCAATCATCAATCATCAATCATCAATCTTCAATTCTCAATCCTCAATCATCAATCATCAATCTAAATCATCAATCATCAATCATCAATCATCAATCATCAATCATCAAGCATCAATCATCAATCATAAATCATCAATCATCAATCATCAATCATCAATCATCAATCATCAATCATCAATCATCAATCATCAATCATCAATCATCAATCATCAATCATCAATCATCAATCATCAATCATCAATCATCAATCATCAATCATCAATCATCATTCATCAATCATCAATCATAAGTAATCATCATCAATCATGAATCTTCTGTCATCAATCGTCGATCATCAATCATCAATCATCAATCATCAATCATCAATCATCACTCATCAATCATCGATCATCAATCATCAATCATCAATCATCAATCATCAATCATCGATCATGCATAATCAATCATCTATCATCAATCATCAATCATCTATCATCAATCCTCAATCATCAATCATCAATCATCAATCATCAATCATCATTCATCAATCATCAATCATCAATCATCAATCATCAATCATCAATCATCAATCATCGATCATCAATCATCAATCATCAATCATCAATCATCAATCATCAATCATCAATCATCAATCATCAATCATCAATCATCAATCATCAATAATCAATCATCAATCATCAATCATCTATAATCAATCATCAATCATCAATCATCAATCATCAATCATCAATCATCAATCAGCAGTCATCAATCATCTATCATCAATCCTCAATCCTCAATCATGAATCATCAATCATCAATCATCAATCATCAATTATCAATCACCAATCATCAATCATCAATCATCAATCATCAATCATCAATCATCAATCATCAATCATCAATCATCAATCATCAATCCTCAATCATCAATCATCAATCATCAATCATCAATCATCAATCATCAATCATCAATCATCAATCATCAATCATCAATCACCAATCATCAATCATCAATCATCAATCATCAATCATCAATCATCAATCATTAATCATCAATCATCAATCATCAATCATCAATCATCAATCATAAATCATCAATCATCAATCATCAATCATCAATCATTAATTATCAATAATAATCATCAATCATCAATCATCAATCATCGGTTACCAAAAATCAAAAACAAACCTTCAATCATCAATCATCAAATACCAATCATGAATCATCAATAGACGATCATCAATCATCAATCATCAATCATCAATCATCAATCATAAATCATCAATCAACAATCATCAATCATCAATCATCAATCATCAATCATCAATCATCAATCATCAGTCATCAATCATCAATCATCAATCATCAATCATCAATCTTCAATTCTCAATCCTCAATCATCAATCATCAATCTAAATCATCAATCATCAATCATCAATCATCAATCATCAATCATCAATCATCAAGCATCAATCATCAATCATCAATCATCAATCATCAATCATCAATCATCAATCATCAACCATCAATCATCAATCATCAATCATCAATCATCAATCATCAATCATCAATCATCATTCATCAATCATCAATCATAAGTAATCATCATCAATCATGAATCTTCTGTCATCAATCGTCGATCATCAATCATCAATCATCAATCATCAATCATCACTCATCAATCATCGATCATCAATCATCAATCATCAATCATCAATCATCAATCATCGATCATGCATAATCAATCATCTATCATCAATCATCAATCATGAATCATCAATCCTCAATCATCAATCATCAATCATCAATCATCAATCATCATTCATCAATCATCAATCATCAATCATCAATCATCAATCATCAATCATCAATCATCAATCATCAATCATCAATCATCAATCATCAATCAGCAGTCATCAATCATCAATCATCAATCATCAATCATCTATCATCAATCCTCAATCCTCAATCATCAATCATCAATCATCAATCATCAATTATCAATCATCAATCATCAATCATCAATCATCAATTATCAATCACCAATCATCAATCATAAATCATCAATCATCAATCATCAATCATCAATCATCAATCATCAATCATCAATCATCAATCATCAATCATCAATCATCTATCATCAATCATCAATCATCAATCATCAATCATCAATCATCAATCATCAATCATCAATCATCAATCATCAATCATCAATCATCAATCATCGATCATGCATAATCAATCATCTATCATCAATCATCAATCATGAATCATCAATCCTCAATCATCAATCATCAATCATCAATCATCAATCATCAATCATCATTCATCAATCATCAATCATCAATCATCAATCATCAATCATCAATCATCAATCATCAATCATCAATCATCAATCATCAATCATCAATCATCAATCATCAATCAGCAGTCATCAATCATCAATCATCAATCATCAATCATCAATCATCAATCATCTATCATCAATCCTCAATCCTCAATCATCAATCATCAATCATCAATCCTCAATCCTCAATCATCAATCATCAATCATCAATCATCAATTATCAATCACCATTGATTGATATTCATGATCATCAATCATCAATCATCAATCATCAATCATCAATCATCAAGCATCAATCATCAATCATCAATCATCAATCATCAATCATCAATCATCAATCATCAATCATCAATCATCAATCATCAATCATCAATCATCAATCATCAATCATCATTCATCAATCATCAATCATAAGTAATCATCATCAATCATGAATCTTCTGTCATCAATCGTCGATCATCAATCATCAATCATCAATCATCAATCATCACTCATCAATCATCGATCATCAATCATCAATCATCAATCATCAATCATCAATCATCGATCATGCATAATCAATCATCTATCATCAATCATCAATCATGAATCATCAATCCTCAATCATCAATCATCAATCATCAATCATCAATCATCAATCATCATTCATCAATCATCAATCATCAATCATCAATCATCAATCATCAATCATCAATCATCAATCATCAATCATCAATCATCAATCATCAATCATCAATCATCAATCATCAATCATCAATCAGCAGTCATCAATCATCAATCATCAATCATCAATCATCAATCATCAATCATCAATCATCAATCATCTATCATCAATCCTTAATCCTCAATCATCAATCATCAATCATCAATCATCAATCATCAATTATCAATCATCATTCATCAATCATCAATCATCAATTATCAATCATCAATCATCAATCATAAATCATCAATCATCAATCATCAATCATCAATCATCAATCATCAATCATCAATCATCAATCATCTATCATCAATCATCAATCATCAATCATCAATCATCAATCATCAATCATCAATCATAAATCATCAATCATCGATCATCAATCATCAATCATCAATCATCAATCATCAATCATCAATCATCACTCATCAATCATCAATCATCAATCATCAATTATCAATCATCAATTATCAATCATCAATCATCAATCATCAATCATCAACCATCAATCATCAATCATCAATCATCAATCATCAATCATCAATCATCAATCATCAATCATCAATCATCAATCACCAATCAGCAGTCATCAATCATCAATCATCAATCATCAATCATCAATCATCAATCACCAATTATCACTCATCAATCATTAATCTTCAATCATCAAACATCAATCATCAATCATCAATCGTCAATTATCCTTCACCAATTATCAATCATCAATCATCAATCTTCAATCATCAATCATCAATCATCAATCATCAATCATCAATCATCAATCATCAATCATCAATCATCAATCATCAATCATCAATCATCAATCATCAATCATCAATCATCAATCATCAATCATCAATCATCAATCATCAATCATCAATCATCGGTCATCAATCATCGATCATCAATCATCAATCATCAATCATCAGACATCGATCATGCATAATCAATCATCTATCATCAATCATCAATCATGAATCATCAATCATGAATCATCAATAATGAATCATCAATCATCAATCATCAATCATCAATCATCATTCATCAATCATCAATCATCAATCATCAATCATCAATCATCAATCATCAATCATCAATCATCAATCATCAATCACCAATCAGCAGTCATCAATCATCAATCATCAATCATCAATCATCAATCATCAATCATCAATCATCAATCCTCAATCCTCAATCATCAATCATCAATCATCAATCATCAATCATCAATCATCAATCATTATTCATCAATCATCAATCATAAATCATCAATCATCAATCATCAACCATCAATCATCAATCATCAATCATCAATCATCAATCATCAATCATCAATCATCAATCATCAATTATCAATAATCAATCATCAATCATCAATCATCAATTATCAATCATCGGTTACCAAAAATCAAAAACAAACCATCAATCGTCAATCATCAAATACCAATCATGAATCATCAATAGACGATCATCAATCATCAATCATCAATCATCAATCATCAATCATAAATCATCAATCAACAATCATCAATCATCAATCATCAATCATCAATCATCAATCATCAATCATCAATCATCAATCATCAATCATCAATCATCAATCATCAATCATCAATCATCAATCATCAATCATCAATCATCAATCATCAATCATCAATCATCAATCATCAATCATAAATCATGAATCATCAATCATGAATCATGTATCATCAATCATCAATCATCAATCATCATTCATCAATCATCAATCATCACTCATCAATCATCAATCATCAATCATCAATTATCAATCATCAATTATCAATCATCAATCATCAATCATCAATCATCAATCATCAATCATCAATCATCAATCATCTATTATCAATCATCAATCACCAATCATCACTCATCAATCATTAATCTGCAATCATCAAACATCAATCATCAATCATCAATTATCCTTCACCAATTATCAATCATCAATCATCAATCATCAATCATCAATCATCAATCATCAATCATCAATCATCAATCATCAAGCATCAATCATAAATCATCAATCATCAATCAGCAATCATCAATCATCAATCATCAATCATCAATCATCAATCATCAATCATCAATCATCACTCATCAATCATCGATCATCAATCATCAATCAACAATCATCGATCATGCATAATCATTCATCTATCATCAATCATCAATCATGAATCATCAATCATGAATCATCAATCATCAATCATCAATCATCAATCATCAATCATCATTCATCAATCATCAATCATCAATCATTAATCATCAATCATCAATCATCAATCATCAATCATCAATCATCAATCATCAATCATCAATCATCAATCATCAATCATCAATCATCAATCATCAATCATCAATCATCAATCATCAATCATCAATCATCAATCATCAATCATCAATCATCAATCATCAATCATCAATCATCAATCATCAATCATCAATCATCAATTATCAATAATCAATCATCAATCATCAATCATCAATTATCAATCATCGGTTACCAAAAATCAAAAACAAACCATCAATCGTCAATCATCAAATACCAATCATGAATCATCAATAGACGATCATCAATCATCAATCATCAATCATCAATCATCAATCATAAATCATCAATCAACAATCATCAATCATCAATCATCAATCATCAATCATCAATCATCAATCATCAATCATCAATCATCAATCATCAATCATCAATCATCAATCATCAATCATCAATCATCAATCATCAATCATCAATCATCAATCATCAATCATCAATCATCAATCATAAATCATGAATCATCAATCATGAATCATGTATCATCAATCATCAATCATCAATCATCATTCATCAATCATCAATCATCACTCATCAATCATCAATCATCAATCATCAATTATCAATCATCAATTATCAATCATCAATCATCAATCATCAATCATCAATCATCAATCATCAATCATCAATCATCTATTATCAATCATCAATCACCAATCATCACTCATCAATCATTAATCTGCAATCATCAAACATCAATCATCAATCATCAATTATCCTTCACCAATTATCAATCATCAATCATCAATCATCAATCATCAATCATCAATCATCAATCATCAATCATCAATCATCAAGCATCAATCATAAATCATCAATCATCAATCATCAATCAGCAATCATCAATCATCAATCATCAATCATCAATCATCAATCATCAATCATCAATCATCACTCATCAATCATCGATCATCAATCATCAATCAACAATCATCGATCATGCATAATCATTCATCTATCATCAATCATCAATCATGAATCATCAATCATGAATCATCAATCATCAATCATCAATCATCAATCATCAATCATCATTCATCAATCATCAATCATCAATCATTAATCATCAATCATCAATCATCAATCATCAATCATCAATCATCAATCATCAATCATCAATCATCAATCATCAATCATCAATCATCAATCATCAATCATCAATCATCAATCATCAATCATCAATCATCAATCATCAATCATCAATCATCAATCGTCAATCATCAATCATCAATCATCAATCATCAATCATCAATCATCGATCATCAATCATCAATCATCAATCATCAATCATCAATCAGCAGTCATCAATCATCAATCATCAAATATCAATCATCAATCATCAATCCTCAATCATCAATCATCAATCATCAATCATCAATCATCAATCATCAATCATCAATCATCAATCATCAATCATCAATCATCAATCATCAATCATCAATCATCAATCATCAATCATCAATCATCAATCATCAATCATCAATCATCAATCATCAATCATTAATCATCAATCATCAATCATCAATCATCAATCATCAATCATCAATCATCAATCATAAATCATCAATCATCAATCATCAATCATCAATCATCAATCATCAATCATCAATCATCAATCATCAATCCTCAATCCTCAATCATCAATCATCAATCATCAATCATCAATCATCAATCATAAATCATCAATCATCAATCATCGATCATCAATCATCAATCATCAATCATCAATCATCAATCAGCAGTCATCAATCATCAATTATCAATCATCAATCATCAATCATCAATCATCAATCCTCAATCATCAATCATCAATCATCAATCATCAATCAACAATCATCAATCATCAATCATCAATCATCAATCATCAATCATCAATCATCAATCATCAATCATCAATCATCAATCATCAATCATCAATCATCAATCATCAATCATGAATCATGAATCATCAATCATCAATCATCAATCATCAATCATCAATCATCAATCATCAATCATCAATCATCAATCATCAATCATTAATCATCAATCATCAATCATCAATCATCAATCATCAATCATCAATCATCAATCATAAATCATCAATCATCAATCATCAATCATCAATCATTAATTATCAATAAACAATCATCAATCATCAATCATCAATCATCAATCATCGGTTACCAAAAATCAAAAACAAACCATCAATCGTCAATCATCAAATACCAATCATGAATCATCAATAGACGATCATCAATCATCAATCATCAGTCATCAATCATATATCATCAATCAACAATCATCAATCATCAATCATCAATCATCAATCATCAATCATCAATCACCAATCATCAATTATCAATCATCAATCATCAATCATCAATCATCAATCATCAATCATCAATCATCAATCATCAATCATCAATCATCAATCATCAATCATCAATCATCAATCATCAATCATCAATCATCAACCATCAATCATCAACCATCAATCATCAATCATCAATCATCAATCATCAATCATCAATCATCTATCATCAATCATCAATCATCGCTCATCAATCATCGATCATCAATCATCAATCATCAATCATCGATCATGCATAATCAATCATCTATCATCAATCATCAATCATGAATCATCAATCATGAATCATCAATCATTAATCATCAATCATCAATCATCAATCATCATTCATCAATCATCAATCATCAATCATCAATCATCAATCATCAATCATCAATCATCAATCATCAATCATCGCTCATCAATCATCAATCATCAATCATCAATCATCAATCATCAATCATCAATCATCAATCATCAATCATCAATCATCTATAATCAATCATCAATCATCAATCCTCAATCCTCAATCATGAATCATCAATCATCAATTATCAATCACCAATCATCAATCATCAATCATCAATCATCAATCAACAATCATAAATCATCAATCATCAATCATCAATTATCAATCATCAATCATCAATCATCAATCATCAATCATCAATCATCTATCATCAATCATCAATCATCAATCATCAATCATAAATCATCAATCATCAATCATCAATCATCAATCATCGCTCATCAATCATCGATCATCAATCACCAATCATCAATCATCAATCATCAATCATTAATCATCAATCATCTATCATCAATCCTCAATCCTCAATCATCAATCATCAATTATCAATCACCAATCATCAATCATCAATCATCAATCATCAATCATAAATCATCAATCATCAATCATCAATCATTAATTATCAATCATCAATCATCAATCATCAATCATCAATCATCTATAATCAATCATCAATCATCAATCATCAATCATCAATCATCAATCATCAATCATCAATCATCAATCATCAATCATCAATCATCAATCATCAATCATCAATCATCAATCATTAATCATCAATCATCTATCATCAATCCTCAATCCTCAATCATCAATCATCAATCATCAATCATCAATCATCAATCATCAATTATCAATCACCAATCATCAATCATCAATCATCAATCATCAATCATAAATCATCAATCATCAATCATCAATCATTAATTATCAATCATCAATCATCAATCATCAATCATAAATCATCAATCATCAATCATCAATCATCAATCATCAATCATCAATCATCAATCATCAATCATCAATCATCACTCATCAATCATCAATCATCAATTATCAATCATCAATTATCAATCATCAATCATCAATCATCAATCATCAATCATCAATCATCAATCATCAATCATCAATCATCACTCATCAATCATCAATCATCAATCATCAATTATCAATCATCAATTATCAATCATCAATCATCAATCATCAATCATCAATCATCAATCATTAATCATCAATCATCAATCATCAATCATCAATCACCAATCATCAATCATCAATCATCAATCATCAATCATAAATCATCAATCATCAATCATCAATCATAAATCATCAATCATCAATCATCAATCATTAATTATCAATCATCAATCATCAATCATCAATCATCTATAATCAATCATCAATCATCAATCATCAATCATCAATCATCAATCATCAATCATCAATCATCAATCATCAATCATCAATCATCAATCATCAATCATCAATCATCAATCATCAATCATCAATCATCAATCAGCAGTCATCAATCAACAATTATCAATCACCAATCATCAATCATCAATCATCAATCATCAATCATCAATCATCAATCATCAATCATCAATCATCAATCATCAATCATCAATCATCAATAATCAATCATCAATTATCAATCATCAATCATCAATCATCAATCATCTATCATCAATCATCAATCATCAATCATCAATCATCAATCATAAATCATCAATCATCAATCATCAATCATCAATCATCAATCATCAATCATCAATCATCAATCATCAATCATCAATCATCAATCATCACTCATCAATCATCAATCATCAATTATCAATCATCAATTATCAATCATCAATCATCAATCATCAATCATCAATCATCAATCATAAATCATCAATCATCAATCATCAATCATCAATCATCAATCATCAATCATCAATCATCAATCATCACTCAACAATCATCAATCATCAATCATCAATTATCAATCATCAATTATCAATCATCAATCATCAATCATCAATCCTCAATCCTCAATCATCAATCATCAATCATCAATCATCAATCATCAATCATCAATCATCAATCATCAATCATCAATCATCAATCATCAATCATCAATCATCATTCATCAATCATCAATCATCAATCATCAATCATCAATCATCAATCATCAATCATCAATCATCAATCATTAATCATCAATCATCAATCATCAATCATCAATCATCAATCATCAACCATCAATCATCAATCATCAATCATCAATCATCAATCATCAATCATCAATCATCAATCATTAATCATCAATCATCTATCATCAATCCTCAATCCTCAATCATCAATCATCAATCATCAATCATCAATCATCAATTATCAATCACCAATCATCAATCATCAATCATCAATCATCAATCATAAATCATCAATCATCAATCATCAATCATTAATTATCAATCATCAATCATCAATCATCAATCATCAATCATCTATAATCAATCATCAATCATCAATCATCAATCATCAATCATCAATCATCAATCATCAATCATCAATCATCAATCATCAATCATCAATCATCAATCATCAATCATCAATCATCAATCATCAATCATCAATCATCAATCATCAATCATCAATCATCAATCATCAATCATCAATCAGCAGTCATCAATCAACAATTATCAATCACCAATCATCAATCATCAATCATCAATCATCAATCATCAATCATCAATCATCAATCATCAATCATCAATCATCAATCATCAATCATCAATCATCAATAATCAATCATCAATCATCAATCATCAATCATCAATCATCAATCATCTATCATCAATCATCAATCATCAATCATCAATCATCAATCATAAATCATCAATCATCAATCATCAATCATCAATCATCAATCATCAATCATCAATCATCAATCATCAATCATCAATCATCAATCATCACTCATCAATCATCAATCATCAATTATCAATCATCAATTATCAATCATCAATCATCAATCATCAATCATCAATCATCAATCATCAATCATCAATCATCAATCATCAATCATCACTCATCAATCATCAATCATCAATCATCAATTATCAATCATCAATTATCAATCATCAATCATCAATCATCAATCATCAATCATCAATCATCAATCATCAATCATCAATCATCAATCATCAATCATCAATCATCAATCATCAATCATCAATCATCAATCATCAATCATCAATCATCAATCATCAATCATCAATCGTCAATCATCAATCATTAATCATCAATCATCAATCATCAATCATCAATCATCAATCATCAATCATCAATCATCAATCATCAATCATAAATCATCAATCATCAATCATCAATCATCAATAATCAATCATCAATCATCAATCATCAATCATCAATCATCAATCATCAATCATCAATCATCAATCATCTATCATCAATCATCAATCATCAATCATCAATCATCAATCATAAATCATCAATCATCAATCATCAATCATCAATCATCAATCATCAATCATCAATCATCAATCATCAATCATCAATCATCACTCAACAATCATCAATCATCAATCATCAATTATCAATCATCAATTATCAATCATCAATCATCAATCATCAATCATCAATCATCAATCATCAATCATCAATCATCAATCATCAATCATCAATCATCAATCATCAATCATCAATCATCAATCATCAATCATCAATCATCAATCATTAATCATCAATCATCAATCATCAATCGTCAATCATAAATCATCAATCATCAATCATCAATCATCAATCATTAATTATCAATAATCAATCATCAATCATCAATCATTAATTATCAATAATCAATCATCAATCATCGGTTACCAAAAATCAAAAACAAACCATCAATCGTCAATCATCAAATACCAATCATCAATCATCAATCATCTATCATCAATCATCAATCATCAATCATCAATCATCAATCATAAATCATCAATCATCAATCATCAATCATCAATCATCAATCATCAATCATCAATCATCAATCATCAATCATCAATCATCAATCATCACTCATCAATCATCAATCATCAATTATCAATCATCAATTATCAATCATCAATCATCAATCATCAATCATCAATCATCAATCATCAATCATCAATCATCAATCATCAATCATCACTCATCAATCATCAATCATCAATCATCAATTATCAATCATCAATTATCAATCATCAATCATCAATCATCAATCATCAATCATCAATCATCAATCATCAATCATCAATCATCAATCATCAATCATCAATCATCAATCATCAATCATCAATCATCAATCATCAATCATCAATCATCAATCATCAATCATCAATCATTAATCATCAATCATCAATCATCAATCATCAATCATCAATCATCAATCATCAATCATCAATCATCAATCATAAATCATCAATCATCAATCATCAATCATCAATAATCAATCATCAATCATCAATCATCAATCATCAATCATCAATCATCAATCATCAATCATCAATCATCAATCATCTATCATCAATCATCAATCATCAATCATCAATCATCAATCATAAATCATCAATCATCAATCATCAATCATCAATCATCAATCATCAATCATCAATCATCAATCATCAATCATCAATCATCACTCAACAATCATCAATCATCAATCATCAATTATCAATCATCAATTATCAATCATCAATCATCAATCATCAATCATCACTCAACAATCATCAATCATCAATCATCAATTATCAATCATCAATTATCAATCATCAATCATCAATCATCAATCATCAATCATCAATCATCAATCAGCAGTCATCAATCATCAATCCTCAATCCTCAATCATGAATCATCAATCATCAATCATCAATTATCAATCACCAATCATCAATCATTAATCATCAATCATCAATCATCAATCATCAATCATAAATCATCAATCATCAATCATCAATCATCAATTATCAATCATCAATCACCAATCATCAATCATCAATCATCTATCATCAATCATCAATCATCAATCATAAATCATCAATCATCAATCATCAATCATCAATCATCAATCATCAATCATCAATCATCAATCATCAATCATCAATCATCAATCATCAATCATCGCTCATCAATCATCGATCATCAATCATCAATCATCAATCATCAATCATCGATCATGCATAATCAATCATCTATCATCAATCATCAATCATGAATCATCAATCATGAATCATCAATCATTTATCATCAATCATCAATCATCAATCATCAATCATCATTCATCAATCATCAATCATCAATCATCAATCATCAATCATCAATCATCAATCATCAATCATCAATCATCAATCATCAATCATCAATCATCAATCATCAATCATCAATCATCAATCATCAATCATCGCTCATCAATCATCAATCATCAATCATCAATCATCAATCATCAATCATCAATCATAAACCATCAATCATCAATCATCAATCATCAATCATCAATCATCAATCATCAATCATCAATCATCAATCATCAATCATCAATCATCAATCATCAATCATCAATCATCAATCATCTATAATCAATCATCAATCATCAATCCTCAATCCTCAATCATGAATCATCAATCATCAATCATCAATCATCAATTATCAATCACCAATCATCAATCATCAATCATCAATCATCAATCATCAATCTTCAATCATCAATCATCAATCATCAATCATCAATCATAAATCATCAATCATCAATCATCAATTATCAATCATCAATCATCAATCATCAATCATCAATCATCTATCATCAATCATCAATCATCAATCATCAATCATCAATCATCAATCATCAATCATCAATCATCAATCATCGCTCATCAATCATCGATCATCAATCACCAATCATCAATCATCGATCATGCATAATCAATCATCTATCATCAATCATCAATCATGAATCATCAATCATGAATCATCAATCATCAATCATCAATCATCATTCATCAATCATCAATCATCAATCATCAATCATCAATCATCAATCATCAATCATTAATCATCAATCATCAATCATCAATCATCAATCATCAATCATCAATCATCTATAATCAATCATCAATCATCAATCATCAATCATCAATCATCAATCATCAATCATCAATCATCAATCATCAATCATCAATCATCAATCATCAATCATCAATCATCAATCATCAATCATCAATCATCAATCATCAATCATCAATCATCAATCATCAATCATCAATCAGCAGTCATCAATCATCAATCATCAATCATCAATCATCTATCATCAATCCTCAATCCTCAATCATCAATCATCAATCATCAATCATAAATCATCAATCATCAATCACCAATCATCAATCATCAATCATCAATCATCAATCATCAATCATCTATTATCAATCATCAATCACCAATCATCACTCATCAATCATTAATCTTCAATCATCAAACATCAATCATCAATCATCAATCATCAATTATCCTTCACCAATTATCAATCATCAATCATCAATCATCAATCATCAATCATCAATCATCAATCATCAATCATCGCTCATCAATCATCGATCATCAATCATCAATCATCAATCATCGATCATGCATAATCAATCATCTATCATCAATCATCAATCATGAATCATGAATCATGAATCATCAATCATCAATCATCAATCATCAATCATCATTCATCAATCATCAATCATCAATCATCAATCATCAATCATCAATCATCAATCATCAATCATCTATCATCAATCATCAATCATCAATCATCAATCATCAATCATCAATCATCAATCATCAATCATCAATCACCAGTCATCAATCATCAATCATCAATCAACAATCATCAATCATCAATCCTCAATCCTCAATCATCAATCATCAATCATCAATCATCAATCATCAATCATAAATCATCCATCAACAATCATCAATCATCAATCATCAATCATCAATCATCAATCATCAGTCATCAATCATCAATCATCAATCATCAATCATCAATCATCAATCATCAATCATCAATCATCAATCATCAATCATCAATCATTAATCATCAATCATCAATCATCAATCATCAATCATCAATCATCAATCATCAATCATCAATCATAAATCATCAATCATCAATCATCAATCATCAATCATCAATTATCAATAATCAATCATCAATCATCAATCATCGGTTACCAAAAATCAAAAACAAACCATCAATCGTCAATCATCAAATACCAATCATGAATCATCAATAGACGATCATCAATCATCAATCATCAATCATCAATCATCAAT
The DNA here is from genome assembly GCA_954870665.1 of Stratiomys singularior. Classification (NCBI taxonomy): domain Eukaryota; kingdom Metazoa; phylum Arthropoda; class Insecta; order Diptera; family Stratiomyidae; genus Stratiomys; species Stratiomys singularior. The sequence continues at coordinate 42,379 of CATOZT010000331.1, forward strand.
CATCAATCATCAATCATCAATCATCAATCATAAATCATCCATCAACAATCATCAATCATCAATCATCAATCATCAATCATCAATCATCAATCATCAAACATCAATCATCAATCATCAATCATCAATCATCAATCATCAATCATCAATCATCAATCATCAATCATCAATCATCAATCATCAATCATCAATCATCAATCATCAATCATCAATCATCAATCATTAATCATCAATCATCAATCATCAATCATCAATCATCAATCATCAATCATCAATCATAAATCATCAATCATCAATCATCAATCATCAATCATCAATTATCAATAATCAATCATCAATCATCAATCATCGGTTACCAAAAATCAAAAACAAACCATCAATCGTCAATCATCAAATTCCAATCATGAATCATCAATAGACGATCATCAATCATCAATCATCAATCATCAATCATCAATCATCAATCATCAATCATCAATCATCAATCATCAATCATCAATCATCAATCATCAATCATCAATCATCAATCATCAATCATCAATCATCAATTATCAATAATCAATCATCAATCATCAATCATCAATTATCAATCATCGGTTACCAAAAATCAAAAACAAACCATCAATCGTCAATCATCAAATACCAATCATGAATCATCAATAGACGATCATCAATCATCAATCATCAATCATCAATCATCTATCATCAATCATAAATCATCAATCAACAGTCATCAATCATCAATCATCAATCATCAATCATCACTCATCAATCATCAATCATCAATCATCAATCATCAATCATCAATCATCAATCATCAATCATCAATCATCAATCATCAATCATCAATCATCAATCATCAATCATCAATCATCAATCAGCAGTCATCAATCATCAATCATCAATCATCAATCATCAATCATCAATCATCAATCATCAATCCTCAATCATCAATCATCAATCATCAATCATCAATCATCAATCATCAATCATCAATCATCAATCATCAATCATCAATCATCAATCATCAATCATCAATCATCAATCATCAATCATCAATCATCACTCATCAATCATCAATCATCAATCATCAATCATCAATCATCAATCATCAATCATCAATCATCAATCATCAATCATCAATCATCAATCATCAATCATCAATCATCAATCATCAATCATCAATCATCAATCATAAATCATCAATCATCAATCATCAATCATCAATCATCAATCATCAATTATCAATAATCAATCATCAATCATCAATCATCGGTTACCAAAAATCAAAAACAAACCATCAATCGTCAATCATCAAATACCAATCATGAATCATCAATAGACGATCATCAACCATCAATCATCAATCATCAATCATCAATCATAAATCATCCATCAACAATCATCAATCATCAATCATCAATCATCAATCATCAATCATCAATCATCAGTCATCAATCATCAATCATCAATCATCAATCATCAATCATCAATCTTCAATTATCAATCCTCAATCATCAATCATCAATCTAAATCATAAATCATCAATCATCAATCATCAATCATCAATCATCAATCATCTATCATCAATCATCAACCATCAATCATCAATCATCAATCATCAATCATCAATCATCAATCATCAATCATCAATCATCAATCATCAATCAACAATCATCAATCATCATTCATCAATCATCAATCATCAGTAATCATCATCAATCATGAATCTTCTGTCATCAATCGTCGATCATCAATCATCAATCATCAATCATCAATCATCACTCATCAATCATCGATCATCAATCATCAATCATCAATCATCAATCATCAATCATCGATCATGCATAATCAATCATCTATCATCAATCATCAATCATGAATCATCAATCATGAATCATCAATCATCAATCATCAATCATCAATCATCAATCATCAATCATCAATCATCAATCATCATTCATCAATCATCAATCATCAATCATCAATCATCAATCATCAATCATCAATCATCTATAATCAATCATCAATCATCAATCATCAATTATCAATCATCAATCATCAATCATCAATCATCAATCATCAATCATCAATCATCAATCATCAATCATCAATCATCAATCATCAATCATCAATCATCAATCATCAATCAGCAGTCATCAATCATCAATCATCAATCATCTATCATCAATCCTCAATCCTCAATCATGAATCATCAATCATCAATCATCAATTATCAATCACCAATCATCAATCATCAATCATCAATCATCAATCATCAATCATAAATCTTCAATCATCAATTATCAATCATCAATTATCAATCATCAATCATATATCATCAATCATCAATCATCTATCATCAATCATCAATCATCAATCATAAATCATCAATCATCAATCATCAATCATCAATCATCAATCATCGCTCATCAATCATCAATCATCAATCATCAATCATCAATCATCAATCATCAATCATCGATCATGCATAATCAATCATCTATCATCAATCATCAATCATGAATCATCAATCATGAATCATCAATCATCAATCATCAATCATCAATCATCAATCATCAATCACCAATCATCAATCATCAATCATCATTCATCAATCATCAATCATCAATCATCAATCATCAATCATCGCTCATCAATCATCGATCATCAATCATCAATCATCAATCATCGATCATGCATAATCAATCATCTATCATCAATCATCAATCATGAATCATCAATCATCAATCATCAATCATCAATCATCAATCATCAATCATCAATCATCATTCATCAATCATCAATCATCAATCATCAATCATCAATCATCAATCATCGGTTACCAAAAATCAAAAACAAACCATCAATCGTCAATCATCAAATACCAACCATGACTCATCAATAGACGATCATCAATCATCAATCATCAATCATCAATCATCAATCATAAATCATCAATCAACAATCATCAATCATCAATCATCAATCATCAATCATCAATCATCAATCATCAATCATCAATCATCAATCATCAATCATCAATCATCAATCATCAATCATCAATCATCAATCATCAATCATCAATCATCAATCATCAATCATCAATCATCAATCATCAATCATCAATCATCAATCATCAGTCATCAATCATCAATCATCAAACATCAATCATCAATTATCAATCATCAATCATCAATCAGCAGTCATCAATCATCAATCATCAATCATCAATCATCAATCATCAATTATCAATCATCAATCCTCAATCATCAATCATCAATCATCAATCATCAATCATCAATCATCAATCATCAATCATCAATCATCAATCATCAATCATCAATCATCAATCGTCAATCATCAATCATCAATCATCAATCATCAATCATCAATCATCAATCATTAATCATCAATCATCAATCATCAATCATCAATCATCAATCATAAATCATCAATCATCAATCATCAATCATCAATCATCAATCATCAATCATCAATCATCAATCATTAATCATCAATCATCAATCATCAATCATCAATCATCAATCATCAATCATCAATCATCAATCATCAATCATCAATCATCAATCATAAATCATCAATCATCAATCATCAATCATCAATCATCAATCATCAATCATCAATCATCATTCATAAATCATCAATCATCAGTAATCATCATCAATCATGAATCTTCTGTCATCAATCGTCGATCATCAATCATCAATCATCAATCATCAATCATCAATCATCAATCATCAATCATCAATCATCAATCATCAATCATCAATCATCAATCATCAATCATCAATCACCAATAATCAATCATCAATCATCAATCATCAATCATGAATCATCAATCATGAATCATCAATCATCAATCATCAATCATCAATCATCAATCATCAATCATCAATCATCAATCATCAATCATCAATCATCAATCATCAATAATCAATCATCAATCATCAATCATCAATCATCAATCATCAATCATCAATCATCAATCATCAATCCTCAATCATCAATCATCAATCATCAATCATCAATCATCAATCATCAATCATCAATCATCAATCATCAATCATCAATCATCAATCATTAATCATCAATCATCAATCATCAATCATCAATCATCAATCATCAATCATAAATCATCAATCATCAATCATCAATCATCAATAATCAATTATCAATCATCAATCATCGGTTACCAAAACTCAAAAACAAACCATCAATCGTCAATCATCAAATACCAGTCATAAATCATCAATAGACGATCATCAATCATCAATCATCAATCATCAATCATCAATCATCAATCATCAATCATAAATCATCAATCAACAATCATCAATCATCAATCATCAATCATCAATCATCAATCATCAATCATCAATCATCAATCATCAGTCATCAATCATCAATCATCAATCATCAATCATCAATCTTCAATTCTCAATCCTCAATCATCAATCATCAATCATCAATCATCAATCATCAATCATCAATCATCAATCATCAATCATCAATCATCAATCATTAATCATCAATCATCAATCATCAATCATCAATCATCAATCATCAATCATCAATCATCAATCATCAATCATCAATCATCAATCATCAATCATCAATCATCAATCACCAATCATCAATCATCAATCATCAATCATCAATCATCAATCATCAATCATCAGTAATCATCATCAATCATGAATCTTCTGTCATCAATCGTCGATCATCAATCATCAATCATCAATCATCAATCATCAATCATCAATCATCAATCATCAATCATCAATCACCAATAATCAATCATCAATCATCAATCATCAATCATCAATCATGAATCATCAATCATGAATCATGAATCATCAATCATCAATCATCAATCATCAATCATCATTCATCAATCATCAATCATCAATCATCAATCATCAATCATCAATCATCAATCATCAATCATCAATCACCATCATCAATCATCAATCATCAATCATCAATCATCAATCATCAATCATCAATCATCAATCATCAATCATCAATCATCAATCATCAATCATCAATCATCAATCATCGATCATCAATCATCAATCATCAATCATCAATCATCAATCATCGGTCATGCATAATCAATCATCTATCATCAATCATCAATCATGAATCATCAATCATGAATCATCAATCATGAATCATCAATCATCATTCATCAATCATCAATCATCAATCATCAATCATCAATCATCAATCATCAATCATCAATCATCAATCATCAATCATCAATCATCAATCACCAATAATCAATCATCAATCATCAATCATCAATCATCAATCATCAATCATCAATCATCAATCATCAATCATCAATCATCAATCAGCAGTCATCAATCATCAATCATCAATCATCAATCATCAATCATCAATCATCTATCATCAATCCTCAATCCTCAATCATGAATCATCAATCATCAATCATCAATCATCAATCATCAATTATCAATCACCAATCGTCAATCATCAATCATCAATCATCAATCATCAATCATCAATCATCAATCATCAATCATCAATCATCAATCATCAATCATCAATCATCAATCATCAATCATCAATCATCTATCATCAATCATGAATCATCAATCATAAATCATCAATCATCAATCATCAATCATCAATCATCAATCATCAATCATCAATCATCAATCATCAATCATAAATCATCAATCATCGCTCATCAATCATCGATCATCAAACATCAATCATCAATCATCAATCATCGATCATGCATAATCAATCATCTATCATCAATCATCAATCATGAATCATCAATCATGAATCATCAATCATCGATCATCAATCATCAATCATCATTCATCAATCATCAATCATCAATCATCAATCATCAATCATCAATCATCAATCATCAATCATCAATCATCAATCATCAATCATCAATCATCTATCATCAATCATCAATCATCAATCATCAATCATCGCTCATCAATCATCGATCATCAATCATCAATCATCAATCATCGATCATGCATAATCAATCATCTATCATCTATCATCAATCATCAATCATGAATCATCAATCATGAATCATCAATCATCAATCATCAATCATCAATCATGAATCATCAATCATCAATCATCAATCATCAATCATCAATCATGAATCATCAATCATCAATCATCATCATCAATCATCAATCATCAATCATCAATCATCGATCATCAATCATCAAACATCAATCATCAATCATCAATCAGCAGTCATCAATCATCAATCATCAATCATCAATCATCAATCATCAATCATCAATCCTCAATCATCAATCATCAATCATCAATCATCAATCATCAATCATCAATCATCAATCATCAATCATCAATCATTAATCATCAATCATCAATCATCAATCATCAATCATCAATCATCAATCATCAATCATCAATCATCAATCATCAATCATCAATTATCAATAATCAATGATCAATCATCAATCATCAATCATCAATCATCGGTTACCAAAAATCAAAAACAAACCATCAATCGTCAATCATCAAATACCAATCATGATTCATCAATAGACGATCATCAATCATCAATCATCAATCATCAATTATAAATCATCAATCAACAATCATCAATCATCAATCATCAATCATCAATCATCAATCATCAATCATCAATCATCAATCATCAATCATCAATCATCAATCATCAATCATCAATCATCAATCATCAATCATCAATCATCAATCATCAATCATCAATCATCAATCATCAATCATCAATCATCAATCATCAATCATCAATCATCAATCATCAATCATCAATCATCAATCATCAATCATCAATCATCAATCATCAATCATCAATCATCAATCATCAATCATCAATCATCAATCATTAATCATCAATCATCAATAATCAATCATCAATCATCAATCATCAATCATCAATCATCAATCATCAATCATCAATCATCAATCATCAATCATCAATCATCAATCATCAATCAGCAGTCATCAATCATCAATCATCAGTCATCAATCATCAATCATCAATCATCAATCATCAATCCTCAATCATCAATCATAAATTATCAATCATCAATCATCAATCATCAATCATCAATCATCAATCATCAATCATCAATCATCAATCATCAATCATCAATCATCAATCATCAATCATCAATCATCAATCATCAATCATCAATCATCAATCATCAATCATCAATCATCAATCATCAATCATTAATCATCAATCATCAATCATCAATCATCAATCGTAAATCATAAATCATCAATCATCAATCATCAATTATCAATAA
>CATOZT010000332.1:0-62500 GCA_954870665.1 Stratiomys singularior
TTATTGTTATTGTTATTGTTATTGTTATTGTTATTGTTATTGTTATTATTGTTATTGTTATTGTTATTGTTATTGTTATTGTTATTGTTATTGTTATTGTTATTGTTATTGTTATCCTCCGTTCTTCCCAAGGCAACTGTTTTGCACGGCGGGGGGCTTTGTGTGGTTGTTGGTTTTCCAGACTCGTGAGTAAGCGAATAATATTACGCATCAAAGAAAATAATGGCTGAAGAGTAGAAGAATACACTAGGGTAGGGAAACACCTGCCGACATGTGAGAGACCTTTTATTGGCTTTTCGCTAGCAATCTGACTGTGCGTATTTTTCCAGGGCAATGTTAAGTGTTTGACCACTTGACCACTGAAGATTCAGAAGTTAGAAGTGAACTTAACGCTAAGGAGGGCAAATTCGTCTGGAGACAAGTGCTGCGAAATGTTGCTCAAATGAATTCAAAATCTAACCAGAGCAGCGAGAATACAACCGGCGAGGAAATTCCCATCCACCAATTTGCATTAGCAAAAAAGTTGAATGGCCACAGCACTACTCCTTCTCGGGCTTCTTCTGCTCAAGGCGACGTAGCGGAAAGTTCCCGAAGCACAATGTAGGGCTTGGATACCGGAACCATCGACGCTAAGAGTTATCCTCTCGGGATTGTCGAAATCCACAGACCGAACCATGTTGAATGCGGAAAAATTAGAAACTGGAGGACATCGTTAGTAGAGTCCAGCCCTATAGCTCCAGATGGTTACAGTTCCAGAGGGCGAGCTTGCACAGCTCAAGGAAATGTCTGAAAATAATACAATCTTCACCGAAAATACTACTCCTAGCGTAAATTGCAAAATTGGGTGGTCTGTAGTCCACTAAAAAATGGTCGCAGGGAAAAGGGTAAAGTGGTCTTAGACTACATTCTTCAGTAAGGGGGAGTAGGAAATACAAGCATTCAATTGCGAAGCTCCAAATCGCAGCATATTTGACAGCAAGACACTCTGTTCGTAAATCCTGCTGTTCAACAAAGGCTTATGGGACTCTACTTTTGAGCATGTTATGAGAAAAATTGGAACCTCATGCACAGCCTAAGTTAGGCCTAAGTGCATCTCGTTAATTTCAATCGTGGAATGCCTTGTTGTATGTCCCTCACCTCTAAAAAGAACGGGAACGCGGTCAAATGACACCCCTGCTCAATCACTACAATCTTCATAGCAAAGCCGGTCGCTCAGAGATGTTTCTCAGTATATTCGGAAAAGGTTGTAGAATGGTCATCGGTAATCGGTAAACACCGCGGGGCCCGTGACGACTAAGAGAGGCCTACCAATGAGTGCCATCCAGTTGGTTCTGATATTATTCGTCGAGATTCGGACTAATTTTCTTAGTACGGAGTCTTACTCGAATCAACGGAAGACGAGATGCTCTGCATATTTCATTTACATGCTGCACTGTCCCTGATCATAAAGTGTTAGTAACCGCAGTTACGATACATGCTGTGGTTCTTGTGACCGAGGAGAACCTGACTGTGTAGGGGAGAATAAGGACGAATTGCTGCGTTTCGCGAGAAGAGGGGACGTGTTTTAAGATAGGTGTTGAATATGTGTATATTCGGTCTTCCTAGGACAAAATAGGAAAGTCGAAGCCTTTTGACTGCCTGTGCCACCTGAAAGCAAATATAACAACTGCTACAATTTCTTGGCATGCGAAAGGTGGGTAGGGTATCGTTCACATCAAGGAAACCCAATAGGTGAGTTTTTGCCAATAAACTAGTAAACTATCAAACAAAAAATGAAACTGTGTGCGACATTATGCTACTAGTTCTTATCTCACAAACAACAGCATCATCTCCCCATTGTATTGTCAACGATTTATGCTGATAGGGGATTTATGTACCCCGAAGGTGCCGCTGAGCAAGACTTACTGGGCCTAATCCGAAATTATACGATGACTCACTTATTTAGCTACATCTACTCACATTGCTACGCTACTATCGCTTAATTTTTGTTCTTAAACATGACTTTAGCATATTAAAAAATTTACAAATCCTCAAATCAGTGATAAAAAACTGGGTTGTTCAAAAAAGACACTAAAACTGAATCAAGAAATCTCACTTTAAAGCTGCTGCGACTGAGTCATTTCATCAGAGTGATTCAAACATTGACAATTTGATTCTACCGTAGATTTACTATCAGCCTCAGTTCTGTGTAGCGAAGTTCGACACGTTTGAGAAGTTTGGGCTCCAAATAAAACAAAATTGACATGACGAATATTCTGAGTAGTACCATTGACATTTCCCAACAAACTCTAAAATTTTATCTTCTGTTTTCAAAAATTCGTTTTTGATTTACTTTTCAAGATGTTGACAAATGTTTGTTTTTTATTAAATTCCTTCATGATAGTTTTGTATTCTTTAAATAGAGTTTTGTCTTTTCTCAGCAATTGTGAGGAGTCATAATAGCAGGAAAAGTAAATGCATCTATATTATTGATAAACAAAGCTATAAGCCACTGTTTAGTGCTATTCCATACTCTTCTCTCTTCATCGTGGATACGTCAGTTTAACAGTTATTTTACCATAAGATATTTTGCACCTTAAAGTTTCTTCTAGTTATTTGTCTTCTTCATTAATCAAAATAATCCCCTTAATTTAATTTATTGCGTCTTCTATCCTTTCAGTATTATAACAACTATCAACTTCGTCGAATGACGCTTTCAATCTATACACTATACCAACTTCGAGCTTGGTCGAGTCCGTATCAATATTATTTCTCCATATGACCATCTTAGTAATGTGACAAACTCCATATGACCATCTTAGTAATGTGGTGGGTAAAAATTCCCCTTCTATATCAATTTTTTTGATATTATGAACACCTCAGGACAAGATTTCAAAATTTAATACAGTTATGTGGATCATCATAAATAGTCCGCAAATGAATGAGTATATGGTTCTACTTCTAAATAAAATCCAAAGTTAGGATTATTCGATGGTGCGACCATAAAAAATTGAATGCATACTTGTTTATGATAACCCATAATACGTTTGACTAGTTGGGCATCTACTCAAGGGTCGTCAATTTTAAGTGACGATGATAGTGATTGGAGTCATTTGAATACTTTTAACATCTTTAATTTGTTTTAAATAGTTTTTTCTTACCACATGATTGTCATCTGGAACTCTAGATAAAATATTTAGAACTTCATTACTGGGAACAGCATTGGGTCTAAATAATCGCTTTGAAAATTTCCAGAGACCCCAAATAGCAAGTAGAATCCGAACTGGTAGAAACATCAACAAGACTGCACTGCCAAGCAAGAGCAGCGCAACAAACCAAGTGATTTCAGGAACAGTAAAATTAAATGTACTATAAGGAAACACCTTTGTCAATGCAATGAAACTCCAATATACGGAAAACCTTTACTTCTTAAGACTTTCTGCCAAAGATGCCAAATATCCGATAGTGTTTTGAACACTTTGCGATACTTCTTGTATAGCTTGTAATTTCTCTTTAATAGTCATCTTTTGGTCACTATCACATATATCATCTTCTTCTCCATCTGACATTTCTAAGTATTGCTCGTCTAAAGATGATAATGCACCACCCATTAAGGAGCGTATTAACCAATTCCTGCAATTTCATTAAAGGTGCTTGTACGGTTATAATATTTTGATTGCAGCAATAATAAAAATTAATACTTCATGATAACGAGGATCATTGCTAGAGGTATGACCTCAAGTCCTCCCCATATTGAGATTACAACCCATAACGTTAGCGCAATAATAGAACGGAATGTATTCTCCCATTCTAAGCAGCCACTTCAAGAGACAACATTTCAAATTTCTTTTAAAATTTTTAAGAAAAATATATACTTAATATAACGAAAAATCTTCACTACATCCATAATCACAGTTTTGAGCCGATTGACGTTTCGGAGGAAAACCTGTCGTTTGAACTTTGGTTCCTGATACACTAATTTTTCCTCTTTCGGGCCTAAAATTCGAATTGCAGCTCTCAAAGGGTTCCACATTATGTACAACTCCAGAAGTATCTAGTAGCACAGAAATATTTCAAAAGTAATTATGAAAATTCTTTAAAATATTACTTGAGGGCTATTTCCTTTGGCTCTGTTATAAAGCTCTTTATCTTTCAATGGGTACCATCGTTTGACTCCACTTCGTATTTTCAAAAGCGGTATTGCAACTTTTCCTAGAAACTCGACTTTATGATCACGATCTTCATCATAAACAGTTATCTCCAGGATTGATGATATATCTTTCACGTTGCTATAAAAGCAAAAAAAATTCATGTTTTATAAACCTGTCATCTTACGGGCCTCATCAATATAAAAGAGCGTACTTACAACGTAAATATTTTGTTCCAACTTGGCGCCAACGTTTTATATTCTGTTTGTGTTTGTAAACGTGCGTTGTCTAATTCCAAAATACAGAATGGGTCCGACTTCCCACCAATGTCGGCGGAAACAAGACCAGTTGCAGCGTAAACTTTAACTGTTAAATGACCCACATCTTTGAGTTTCTCGAATGTTTTGAGCCACAGGTACCGTTCACTATCGGCTCTATGATTATATTTATTTTCTTTGGTCAATGCCAAGTCACTAACTGTTTCTGAGGATGTTGTGCCACTTATGGTCAACATGAGAAATATTTCGCCGTGATGATTTTCAAAGCCTTGCCAAATTCCATGCGTCTTTTCCCTTATAAGCTTTGACAAATCAATTGTGCAATGGCCCAGACATGAATTTCTCGTCCAAAGAGTCATATCTAAGATTTGATCTTCATCGTATAAATGGAAATCAAACTGTTCAAGCCATCTGGCTTTATAAGAAGTCTTACTTTTGAATTTTTCGTTGCCCAACCTAAAAAATGTCTTGAACTTTTTAAATTGAACTAATATTAACAGGGTAGAATTCAAACGGATTAGTATTCAAACCAGTATTGTAACGCAAGTTTTCTATTCATAAAAGAAACAAGTTAAGGTGCTCCAACCTTGCATCGTTGCTTATGCAAATGTCTCAACTTTTTCACTATTTTGTTGTTGGTTTTTTTAATGATCTGAATGAAATCTTTGTCATTTTTTTTCCTTAATTGAATCGGTCATTTCAAAAACCTCTAAAGTCACATTTTTTTCCAACATGCTTTTTTGCTGAAAATGGTTTCTTGAATTTAGATGCGTATTCTGGGTAAAAACCACGTAAGTCAATACATTCCTTCCTCTTTCAATAAAACCGCGTGAAAGACGTTCATTGCATAAACAACATCAGTCAGTGACTTAAGAGGTTTTCGCATGCACTACTAGATGGCAGGAGAAATTTGGCAAGAAGTTGGCAGTCCTAAGTTGGACGTTTTTAAATTTGCTTTGTTTTAATTGTTTCAACAATCTTTCGCAAACCATCGCCATTAATGTCATATTTGAAATTCACTTGTCTTTTACTATACTATTTTGTACAAAAAGTAATTTCAATGACAAGCATATACTAATTATCAAGGAAAACAAATAGCTCCGAGATCTACCGGTGAAAATTGCAGGCATGTTTACCATAAACCTTTATTTAGTTTATTTTTTTTTATCGCGGCCTATATAAACCTAATATATCGCTTATTTATTGCAGATGTAAGAAGGAATGTTTTGCAAATTTAAACCAAGATGATATGGATTTTTGCATTTCAAAAATTAACTTTTTTGCAACAAAGAATGAGCAGGATACATTTCTTCAAACACTTATTAATAAGTTACATATAAAACAGAGGCGTCCTCAAAAAGAAAATGATACACAGAGGCAAAATGCTTTTCAATTCTTAGTTTTAAAACAAACTGATAAAGTTAACGTCTGCAAGAGACCATTTATCAGTCTATATGGAGGTACTGAAGCCAGAGTTCGCAGACTTTGTGATTTGCTTAATGAAGAGAAGAGACCTACAGATAACAGAGGTTTTCACCCGAAAGCAAATACAATGCCTCCTGAAATATGCCAAAAAATACACGAACACATCCTCTGCTTTCCTAGGAAAAAGTCACATTATGCAGGAAAAGACATTGAATATCTTGATGCAGGATTGGATGTCAAAAAAATGCATTTAATGTTTAACGAAAAATATCCAGATCTCGGTGTAGAGTACAAATTTTACTTACTTCTTTTCTAAATTTTACTTACTACTTAGTACAAATTTTACTTCGACCACAAGTCGACACATGTATAACTTGCGAAGAACTATCAACAAAAATAAAACAATCAAACTTATCAGAAAATGCAAAACTTTCTGTAGAAGCTCAGTTAAAAATCCATAAAAGACGTGCCAAGAAGTTTTACAACAAAATTTCATCAGTTCAAGATCTTTGTAAGGAACAAAATGATTTGATTTTATGCAAAATCTACCATTGCCTCACATACCTACACAAAACATTTTTTATTTACAGCAATTATGGGTTCGCTGTTTTGGTATTAAGGATTTAAAAACAGGCAAATCGACATTTTACATGTATCACGAAGGCAAAATAATAACATAAAATAAAAAAAAATATTAATAAAAATATAATACAAAAAAAAATATTATTGGGCCACATATTAAGTATTTATATCTTTTTTTCTGACGGCTGCCCTGGTCAAAATAAAAATAATACATTGTTGAGATTTATGTTGGCTTTGACTGACTCTAAAAGATTTGAAAGAGCTTATCAGTATTTTCCCATACGTGGTCATTCGTTTTTACCAAACGACCGTGATTTTGGAGTCATAAAAAAATATTCGAAAGCATGATCGGATCTACGTCCTAGGAGAATAAATTGATTTGGTTTCGAACTCCAGCTCAACATTGACAGTCATAGAGCTAAAAACTGAAAATGTTTTAGAATTTAAGAAATGGTGGCCAAATTTTTACAAAAAATATGTTTGTCAACTGAATCTTATGGAAAAAAAGTCCCAAAGGACCAGAAAAATCATTCGCACCTTCGACATACATGAGTTTTCAGTATGGATCAGATCGGAAAGGAACTATCATACCCGAGGAATATATTGATGGATTGATTAGGCATTCATTCTCATTAATAAAAAAAATAACAACTTCTGTTTCACTTCCATCATCCAAAGCCAATAATTTGAAAGTGCCCATCAATAAAAAGAAAATAAACGATTTAAAACAAGTTCAAGATAGCATTTTGGAAGAGCATACGCCATTTTATAACAACATTTTTTGCTGGCCAACTGCAAATTTTGAAGATAATCCAGAAGAGAATGATGGAGAATATGACTATGTACCATAAATACATTAAAACATGACAAATTAATACATGTAAAATGTTAATAAGATTATTTTTATGTGTAATCTACTATCATAAGCATTATAAAAAATATGATTACTACGATTGTTTGGTTAAATTATATACAACTTACCCTATTACTCACTAAAACAACGTAAGTCATGAAATGTTTTTCAGGTTTTTTTCCATTATTTCTACCAATAAACTGTAAAGATTATTCGTTATTTTAATTTTTTACTACTGAAAATAGTATTGATTTCCGAAAAATTCTAAATGAGTGACATATGAGGTTTTTGAAATGACCAATTCAATTTAACTACAGTTTTTTCACTTTAATCAAATCGTTGGCAAATTTCGCAAAGGAGAAAAAATTCGAGACTATTTTGTTCGCAATGGTGTAAACTTCAGACACCTGTGGCTGACATGTTTTGCAACTAGTCAACTAAAATTTTTAAATCATGACACCAGACAAATATGTCTTATTGAGTATAAATTCTGTGAAATCTTTCTGCGTTAGAAGCTATTTCCTACAAATGTGCTCTCTCAAGGTTTTTCAGTACTACTGTGATCAGGTTTTTAAAAATTATGGTTTTCATTCTATGTACAATGGCATCCACAGTTTCTTTCAGCGTTTTCATTTGTAAAGAATACCATTCTCTTATACGTCCTCGATTCAGGTCAACTGGATAACGTCGGTCTTGCTAATAGCCACTTGATATCGTCATTAGCTAGTTGAACGTCCCGGGTTGTCCGATGAAGAGAAGCCTCGTCATTTTTAGCCATCAGGTTTACTACAATTGCAGCTCGATGAAAGAACAAAACACGAACATAATTCCAGCGTTTAATTTCTTTGTATTTTCCGTAGGTTTTTCTATTAAAATCTCTTACTACACCGCTTCAAAAATAGTTTAATCAAAACTTATAATAAGAAATGGCGCAGTTTCTCGTTCCACATCATTACGATAAGTTGTTTGAACGAGGTTTAAAACTTAAAACAGAGACTTTAAAATATCCGAAGCTATTTGATTCCAGAAGAAGGTTTTTACATTTCTTCATAAAATAAATTAATTATCATCGGAGCTCGTACACTGGTTAGCATTACCTTAACTTGTTTCAAGCTTCCTATACCTTGATGACTTTTAATTGCATACTCTTCACTTTCTCTATCCTATCCTCTTAAAAATTTACGGTTTCCGAAAATTTACATTCTGCTCCGATTTTCAAATCTACCTTGAAGTCTGTTGACTGCTTACCCTGTTTTCTTAATTGTTTAGCAGCAGGCTAAATTCATGATCAAGAAAAGAGGGGTTTCTTTGCTTCTACAAAAGTTTGTGCAGGCAAAATAAACATGCAGACTTCATCTGACAATGGGTAAATACCGGAGGGCAATTAAAAGATTTTCATCCCTCATTCAACGGGTAATAAATTCAACCTCGGAGATGAAGCAAAAAAATCCATAAATGGTATCAAAACGTAATAATCCCTAACAAGCAAATGATGGAAAGTACGCTGAATTTTCAAGCGCTTTCAAGCGCGATAACTAACAAATTAAATAAAAAGGAAACCGTTCAATGCAATGGATGGATCCATGTAGGATGTAAATCAGAGGCGTTCCTTGTGAAATAAGTGACGGTTGCATTCCTTAGACTCCTTTCTGGAATGTAGAGGATACGATCCAGATCAATACAGGGACTATGATTCGACTCATGAATTGAAACTGACTTTCTCAGGCTGTCGGCCTTCCAGTTTGTAGCTAGTGATACTGTATCAAGGACATGATTCTTAAAGTTGAAAGTCAAAAATACATATACCATCTTCAGTCTGATAAAACACAGGCAGGCCTCCGAGGATTTACGTACGAAACCCCGACTAGTGACATTCGAGCTCGGGGCACGTATCTCCATCAGGTATGCCGCTAAATAGACCGCTAAATACTTTCTAGCCTAAAATAGACCACTACAGATAAAGCAGCATTAAAAGGTGTACCATGTTCTGTGTTTTCAAAGTAATAACCAAAAATAATGTAGTTATGAAAAAATAAATAATAATTAATGGGGCAACAACCGATACGTTGCACCTGCGGCGAAGAAGGAACAAGATTAGAAAGACAGTTGCTATTTGAAAAAAAAACGCCGCATAATGGCGGCCGAAGGAAGTTATTTTTAACCGACTAGCTCACCGTGCGGGGGTGGGCCGGTTTACGATATTATGAAAGCCCTGATCCTTGCATATCACACACACACGGAAAATTTTTAATGATTCATTTTAAAAATGTTAATAGAAATATAGTAAAGACTGTTGTGAGCCACGGCGGCCGCAGTCGCAGACATTTATGTGGCAGTAATCTTTGGGTCCCCTCGACGGCTTTCTGAGGTCGGCTGCACTCAGTCTGTCAGGGTTCTATGGGGGAGATCACTGCCCATGCTGGGCAACCTTAATCAAAACCAAAAACATATAATTTACATATTGGGGAACAGGGAGAGGATGCGGAGGAGGGATGCCTCAAGAAATGAAAGCTGGTTTTTCTTAATTGTAATTCATGTTATTAATAAAAAATAAAAAACATAATTGGATACACAAATACAGTAAAATAAGAAAATATTACCAAAAGAATGATCATAAAGAAAAGAAAATAGAGTCCGCCAGCCGTGAAGATAACAAAAAAAAATGAAAGGAATAAGCAAAATGGATCAAACCACCTCATAACCCGATCGGGTACGAATTTTCTCGATAATTCGGCTCGCCTTGACTCTTATCCTTCGCTTCTCCCTTGAATGATGTATAGAAGAATTCGATCGGGAAACAGTGCTTCAGCTAACACACGTATATATTTTATACAATCTAGTCTATACGATTCTTCCCGTTCCCGACGTTGTAACTTCGGAAATGCTTTCGCCATTTTAATTTTTTTTTGTAATAAACGTTCAGTATCCAAATATCGCATATATATTTATAATCCACACTACAGGGATATCCTGCCCGTAGTCGAATATCTCAACTCCCTAATAAGGTTCATACCGACGCCATTCACTTCTTTCACACTTCTTCACCGTCAACTCTTTCACTATTCCCGGTTTTCTATCCATGCCTCATACTCATTACAAGAAAATACAAGGTCCTTTTTTCCACCATTGTCCCTCATACGATTCTATATCTCCCACCAAAACCAAAAGCTTTCCATCAAAACCAAAAACTTTCCACTATAGATCTTTTCTCCCAGGCGTTTCGCGCTCAGCTCCCTTTTTTCCGTTTTTTCCGGTCACAGTCTTCCCTTGATTCCCAATCAATTTTTTTCTAACAATCCGTCCCGTTCCCGAGACCGTTTTCTCCTGTTCGTGGCAAATACCCTTTCATCCTTCAGTCAAGGTAAAGTTCCTCAGAGTAGATTGAATAAAATGTCAATTACCCTAAAGAAGAAGACACGACCGAAAGGTGAAGAGGTCATCCTCCGCGGTGGATTCGAACCCAGCGTCTAGGGGTCCGCAAGTCGCCGCCAATGTGCTGCGCAACGGAGCTGCTTCACATGACTTATTCTATAACATACATCAAGCATCTCCATCGCCACTCGCAATCTCACGCTGCATGTGCGTTTGCGGAGGCCATTTCCTTTGATGGTAGCCGGATTTTTGTTGGTAGTATTAAATGCATTTGAATTATACGAAATTCAAATACATTGGATCGTGTTCCAACTATTTGAGGTGAATATTTGGAGAAGTGCTGTGGGGAAAATGGTGAGAAGGAAATGAGAGGTAAGAGGAATAGGTGTAGAAAGGAGTTGATGCATGAGAAAAGACGCCAGCATCCGCACAAGGCTAGGCTGAACCAACGACCCAGCGTTGATCGCAACAATAAAAGTAAGTAAATACAAGCAAGTAACTGAATTAATCAATTTACATGAATTCTGCTGCGCTGATCCTGACCACATCTGCTGCCTCCAACACGAATCTCCAGCAAGTTTGATTTCGGGGCTTCACTTGAGCGTTTTCCTTCAGTATATCCGACATCCGCCATAAACGATCTCCGTCATAATTACACAAATTTATTCCTATTAATGTATTGAGTCGACAGCTTGCAAAATACGTGACATCCATTGAAAAACTCTCTTATTCCGAGCAATCGCTTACTCGCTGTTCAGCTTCTGTCTTTACTTATTCATTTTTCTGGATTCTATATCTATTTAACAATTGATTTAATTTTCTTGATTCTATAAATATTTCAAACTTGATTCACTTTTATGGCTTAATACTTGATTCACTATTCTGGATTCTATATCTATTTAATACTTCTTTTACTTTTCTGGATTCTATATCTATTTATTACTTGATTCGCTTTTATGGCTTAGTACTTGATTCACTTGTCTGGATTCTATCCTTACTTATTATTCTCCGTCTTAAAGGTAGTTGATCAACCCGAATTATATTGATGGAAAATTTCTTCGTAAAAGCGTTCCAAGAATTTCATGGATTTTTTTTACTGAGACTTTTTTTGCTGAAACTTTTTTTTTAACTGAGGCTTTTTTTTGTTTGATACTATTTATACAAATATTACTAAATGCTTAAATTGAAATATAAATGTTTTCTTTATTAATTCTAGTCCCAGTTCTATTTTATTTATAAAATAGAAACTCAAATTATAAATTGTACTCATATTTAAAAAAAATATGAGTACAAATTAAAAATTTAACCAAAACTTCATTAGATCATAACAAATAATCCTCATGCAATAGCGCTTGCTCTCTTTTATTATTATTTTATTTCTTATTTTATTTCTTTATTTATTTTAATTTTTTGTTTGTTTTTATGTCACCTACATACCGGAAAATGTAACAACCAATTTATCAGTATTCAAAAACTAAACTCTTGAGACTCCTAAAAAGCCCTTTGAGCTGCGGTGTTTTGAATCAACAAATCAACCTGTTCATTATAATTTTATGCACTCGTACTTTACTAAATACTTACCGTATTAAAATATGGTTATTATTTAATATTTTCAAATAAAAACCTTACCTAAATTTGATATAAGGCTCATATATTGAAACACCGTTCGCTTCGAGTGTCATATTCCTTCCTTCAACTAAAAGTATAGTCACCACGGAACTCCAAACTTGGGATTTGAGTTTCTTAGAAGAATCTAAAAATTTTTGAATTTGTTGATAATGCTATAAAAGAGAAAATTTTTATCACTCGAACGTACCACCTAGGTAAGTAATTGCTTGTGTATAAAAATAATTATTTGTATATAATTTTCTTCTTGTAGCTCCACTTAGGATTGGCGTGTTTTGCTACGTTTGAATTCTTCTGAGTCTTCTCAAACTCATTTCAAAGGATAGAAAGCACGTTATCTGAGGAATGATTATGAAGGAATGTATAGATAAAAGATGATATGTGCTGTTTAAATATGAAGGATTTAGATTTAGTTTATGAAAACATGGAATGCATTGTTTATCCAGTAGAATGTAAATGTGATTAAAACTAGACAAATGATCAAAACGAGAATTGTATCAAGTATTTAAGAGAAAACTCAATTGCAACGAGCGTACAAAGACCAAACTTAATAAAAGACATACAATGAGAATTCTCAAAACGGACGGATGAAAATGATTGACACACTATCAAAAAATTAACCCAATCTAAGAATTGTCGAAGAGACAATTGTTATTTGACAGGATATCACTATATGTTACGTGTATGAACACTTTTCAGGGGACGGACCAGGTATTGAACTTCCAATCTCATGTCAGAAGAATAAGGCTGTAAGAACACTGCAAGTATTCTTGCAATTCATGTCAAAATCGTTGTAAAATTTCTTATATGACTTTAAATTTTTCACAAACTGCAGGCAAAAAGCATAGTATAATCAAATCTGTATTATCAAATTATATGAGTACCTCAAAGTAAACTTAAAACTAATTGAGAAACAAAATACGGAGAGTTCAGGAAATCAAACTAATTGTTGAAAACCTATGAATCCTATACCCTATTGAGTTTTCCTCGAAAGAAATTAAATAAAAAATATTGGTAAGATTCCTTGCTGGAAAAATGCATACGAGTAATTGAAGTTGTTTTGAATTTCCGATTGCAAATTTTGGATAATTGCAATGTATTGTAGAACGAGCGATATCTGAAATGTGAAATATATCAATATTCAATATGAGAAACAGAATTGTAATAATAAAAGTTTTGTAAATTCATTCTTCACGATTTTAAGCGGGACTTCTGTAATCACTCCGCGCACGAGAGAAAAATAATACAAAACCTTTGGTTTCAAGAACTTTATTAAAACGTTTAGACTACAGGGAATACCCGCAGGGGGAATGCTGGTCAACAGGAGTACTCCTATAAGCCACTATTCTTTGGGGAGTGTCGCCCCCACGTACCCGAGGACCTGGAGGTCACTGCAAGCCCTCTCCAGCGAAAAACGACCCTTCAACGACTCTGGAAAAATGAACCGACCAACAAATTCCAATTGGCGCACTTGGGCTGGCGGACACGATATTTTGGATCAAGTACCACCGAGGTGAAACTCGCGCGCGAACGGCTCCAATAAAAGTATCGTACCGTCTCCGTCCCGGTAAAACCTTTGCAGGCCTCGGAGTACGTTCGAAGCTCGCATCATTAAGTTGGTGGTGTAGGTTCGGTTGAGACGAACTCCCGATTAGCGCTGGTCTGGCTCTGAACACCTGTCCCCATAAGGGCTGGTGCCAACCCTTGCATGGCCTCCCTGCTTTGGACAGACACCCATGGGATCATTTAGGCGACTACACATACGAGTGGAGATAGCGGCTCTGAGGGGGACCCTTTTAGCATGATGCCTTAAAAATTAATACCAACTGAAACAAAATCAAAAACATCCAGCAAACTACCAAACCCAGACGACAAACGGACGAACGAACACAAAAAGGCAGAGAGCGTCTACCAACCACAAATACTAGCGGCATTCGGACGCAGCAAAAAACCAATGCGCACGCCAGAACGTCCTGTAAGACAAGGGGAAAAGCATGAACAACTAATGCCTGGGAAACACACGGAGAGAGAAACCACCGGTTATATTCACATCATGATTCGACGCGATGCTGCCACTGACACTGCTTCTGATGCCATCAGGGCTCTACACCCTAACGCAAACAAAGAAAGCCCGCCTCAAAACCAGGCGCAGGACAATCTCATTGTATTGGATCGGAACAAAGAAGAGCGTCTCATGCGTAAGGCAGGAAACATAGTTAAAACGATCAAAGCTTCCTGCAATACCCAGAAAAACATAAGTAAGGACATTAGGGACGGTATTTTAGAGCTTGCAGAGCTCTAAGACCGTATCGGGCACTACCGACGCAAATGGCTTAAAGCGGAGGAAGAGCAAAAGACCAGTACCTCGGTCGAAACCCAAGTTATTCCCGCGCAAAGCGCTACCAAATGAGTTGCCAGTAGCCCAATCCAAGGAGACCGAGACAAGAGGAGGAAGGACGAAGCAGCGAACAGACAGGGTACGTCGAATGATGGATTCCAGGTGGTGGCAACCCAGGCCACCATCAAAAAAGCGTCCAGAAGGCTCCTCCTTGAAAAAGTCACCAATGATAAGCTGCTTCCTGGGGACAAAGGAAGAGATACCCCAAACAAGAAACAAGAACCACGAAGCAAGCCACGCCGCAAAACCCTAAGGCATGCACTGCTAGTCAAACCGACGGATGCAAGAACTTACACAGACGTTTTGCGGGAAATCAAGGGAGCTGTAAGACCCGATGACACTCAAACTGCCATCAGAACCGTCCGGCCAACCAAATCTGGTTGAATCGAAATCCAAATCTAGAATTTGGACCTGAGACAACAAATAACGACTCATTCCGGGTTGCAGTCAAAAAGGCTCTAAGGGAAAAGGCAACAGTAGCTTCACTTGAACCAATGGCCACCCTCGAAATCAGGGACATTGACTGCGTTACGGACAGGACGGAGGTGGAAGAGTGCCTCAAAAGGGTTTCAACCGATTTAACTGGGATCAAATTACGACTAAACCCTGAAAATAGTAGAGGGCAGCGCATGGCCAAAGCCGACTTAACCGAGAAACATGCCGAAAAACTCCTCTGCGTGGGCAAAATAAAAATAGGTTGGGTGGTCTGCAGAATACGGCGAAGAGCGGTTCTTCTCCGCTGTTTCAGATGCCGAAGCTACGGTCATACAGCACAAGGCTGCAAAGGGCCTGATAGGAGCTCCGTGTGCTATAAATGCGACAACGCAGGACATAAAAGAACAGAATGCACGGGAGAGGCGCACTGAATCCTCTGCGAGAACGCTGATCCCAGACCTAATGACCTGAGACATATTCCAGGGACAGGGAAGTGCCGAGTATTCAAAAAAGCCCTAACCAAAGCCAAAATAGCTCTGCGATGACCCGTGTCCTACAGATAAACTTACATCGGAGCTCAAACGCCCAAGACCTGCTTGACCAATTCGCGAGGTATATGAAAGCCGATCTATTGCTGCTTCGCGAACAACACCGAAATAAAAATTCATCAGCATGGTACCCTGATGAATCTGGTACTTGTGCCATATGGGTTCGAAACAGCACCCAACTGAGAGTTCGGGGCCATGGGTGAAAAGATGATTTCGTGTCGGTCCGTTGCCCAAGAATAACATTCTTTAGTGTGTACTTGACACTGAACGAACCAATAACATCTTTCCACGCGAAGCTCAACACTTTGGAGGACACCGTCTTGAGCACAGAAGGTCATGTTCTTATCGGGGGAGACTTTAACGCCAAGGTTATTGAATGGGGCATGCCTAAGTCAGATCCCAGGGGGAATCGAATCCTGGAGATGGCAGCCAGAGTACAGCTAGCCGTGGTGAACACTGGTAACACTCCCACTTTCCGCCGCTTGGGCTGACATTCGCCTCGGAGTCCCTCTCCTCTATGACATACAATGGGAGAGTTCTAGAGGACTATTTGGCTAGTGATCATCAGTACATAGTATTCGAGATCCACGACAACGTTCCTAGACTCCCAGACACTCAGCGCTCCACCTTCGTGTGGAATGCAGAGAGGATGGACGTGGAGAAGTTTGTCGACACGCTCATGACATACTTACGACCACTTGGCTCGTCGCCGGGGAGCAGAGAACTGACTGCTGAAGACATGGTGAATTCCACAATGAGTACCATCATCTCCGCTTGTAAGTCATCTATGCCCCGCTGAAGACCTAGACACGGAAAGCCTCCAGTGTACTGGTGGTCCACTGAAATAGCAGAACAACGAAGGGAGTGTCGCAAACTCCGTCGAGAAGCTCAACGAGCGCGAAGCCAGGACGAGGCATGCACCAGAATCTCGGAAGCTCGGCGCTCTACGGGCCCCGTGCGTACTTGAAGCGGACATGATGGACGAGATAGTACGGGCACTTTTTCCCCAATATCCCGTCCGCGTTGATGCCGCCAACAGGGAAACAACAGCAGACTTTCCACTCTTCACGAGAAACGAACTGGAACTAGCAGTTCTGTCCATGAAGGCGAAGAAGGCTCCGGGCCCAGACGGTATACCAGCCGAGGTACTGCAACTTGCCTATCACTCTTGCCCTTACTTGCTGCTCAGTACGTTTAATGCCTGCTTGGGGAAGGCGTTTTCCTTTGAGCAAGACTCAGACTGAGCAAGGAAGACGGCAAGACTCGTGCTGATCAGCAAGGGGAAGGGAAATCCCGAGTCGCCGTCAGCATACCGACCGTTATGCATGCTGGGAAAGTACTCGAGAAACTGATAAAGAGAAGACTCGCTAACGTTATCCACGCCACTGGGGATCTTTCTCCAAGGCAGTATGGTTTCAGAACGGGAGGTTCCACTGTAGATGCAGTCGTGGAAGTGGTAAGTGCGGTCCAACGAGCGGAGGCACGCAGTCGATCCAACCGTCGGGTAGTCCTTCTAGTGACGCTAGACATAAAGAATACTTTCAACTCTGCTAGATGGACGGATATTCTGGAAGCCCTGGAAAACTCTTTCCAAGTTCCAGAATATCTTATGCGGATATTCCGAAACTACCTGAAGGATCGCAGCCTGATCCACAACACGGTGCAAGGTTGTTGGAGTATGCTAGTCACATCAGGTGTGGCCCAAAGCTCCATCCTCGGTTCGGACTTATATAACATCTCCTACAACGGACTGCTCAGACTTGAACTGCCGGAAGAGTCGCGACTGATCGGCTATGCAGATGACTTTGCGGCACTAGTGGCTGGGTTCACGGTCGATCAAGCGTAATTAAAGCTGAATGTACTAATGCGCCGGGTCGGGAGCTGGATGACCACTCACGGGTTTAACCTAGCGTTAGAGAAAACCGAAGTGGTCATCCTGACCAAGAAGACGATCCCCAGGGTAAGAATGGTCTGAGTCGGGGACGCATTAGTAGAGTCGAAACTATCAGTCAAGTATCTGGGCTTGCTGATAAACTCTAAACTGAGTTTCTCGGAGCAAATTAAGGCAACGACAAACAAGGCCACAGCAGGGGTCTCGGCAATGAGTCGACTGATGGCCAATCATGGGGGACCAAGTCCAACAAAAAAGCGTCTGCTAATTAGTGTGGTGCAATCTACGCTTCTTTATGGAGCAGAGATATGAAGTGAAGCTCTCAACAAGGAACTGCACCGAAAACGACTGGCACAGGTGCAGAGACGAGGAGCGCTGCGGATTGCATCAGCATACCGTACAGTCTCTGAGCCAGCGGTGTTGGTAATTGCAGGGGTGATACCAATCGCTCTCCTTGCTAGAGAGCGCAATAGAGTCTACCTCCGAAGGCACGAGGGTAATCAAGAAAAAGTTGCTCGCGATGAAAGACGATGCACTCTCGACGAATGGCAACAATCATGGGAACGTGAGCTAAAAGGAAGATGGCCCGCGCGGCTCATCAACGACTTGAGATCGTGGCTCAGTCGAACGCATGGTGAGACTGACTTCTACCTGACCCAGCTACTGAGTGGACACGGTTGTTTTCAGTCTTACCTGCACAAGATAGGTAAGTCACGGTCTCCAGATTGCATATGGGACAAAGAGCGCAGTGATCTTGCCGAAAAAGTGGGAGAGTTCCATCCAGATAGCCTAATCAAAGAGATGCTGAAATTGTTTGGCAAGTGGAATCAAGTGGCACATTACGCTCAGGTAATCTTAGTAATGAAAAAAGGCATACTTGATCGGCTGGAGGCGTTGAGGGTGGAGGATTTCATTATCTAGCAATCCTCCTCCTCTTTCCCATCCAACTGGAGAAGGAATCCCTGTAACCCGAAGGCGCCAAAAGGCGTAAAATTGGGAGGCCTAGCCCGAAGTAATGTGTCAAACGGTTCCAGGCTAGGTGCTCCAGTTGACAGGGGAGGTGTTTAGTCAATAGTCAAGTAGGTTCACTGGGAGTCCGACACTCAGGGCGTAAATAGCCTTCACCTCCCTACCAAAAAAAAACAGACTACAGCGAATACGTTACAATAATTGCCTCCTTTAACATGTTCTTGGACCTTTTATAGGTTCCGATAATGCAAGCTACATGCATTCTTCGTTTACGATATTCTGTTTACAAATGATTGGTTACAAATTTTTAATTGTTTGATTACATTATGTTGACTTGCAGTTTTTCGATAATATCTTTTAAAATTTGTAAATTATTTGAAAGTTTTTCTTTTTCCCATTTATTATTTGATTCGATGACCTTTTTTCGATCCTTTTGGATATTTTTGACAATATCTGGATTGGATTCTTTGACAATATCTGAATATCGGGAGATGGATTTCTTGAAATTTTAGTTATTTATATCTGTTTGTTTGAGTTTTCTATAATCTTGTGATTATTGCTGTCTATGATTTTCATATGTTCGTCAGTGTTTTCTCCATCGT
Source organism: Stratiomys singularior (assembly GCA_954870665.1). Lineage (NCBI taxonomy): Eukaryota > Metazoa > Arthropoda > Insecta > Diptera > Stratiomyidae > Stratiomys > Stratiomys singularior. The sequence continues at coordinate 19,107 of CATOZT010000332.1, forward strand.
TTTCATTCATTTCGTTTAATGTGTTAGTCCTCAGTATCATGGTTGAGAATTGGGCATGGATACTTTTTCTGATTTCATTATCGAGGATTCTCGTTTATTCAGGAGTAAAACGATGTGTGAAACATTATTTATTTCATTCAGTGCAAGTTTTATTAATGACAGATTTCCGTGGTGTACTATTATTTTATAGTTTTCTACTAGGTTAACGTTGCTACTTTTGATTTCGACGCTGTGGTCAATAATGATGTTGTTATTGTTGGGAGGAACATCAATTCCAAGTGAAGAATGTCCATTGTCTGTAGAGAAAATTTTCATTTTAGGTCTGCGTATCAGATTCTTGGCATGTTTATTATTATATTGTAATTTAGTAAATCTTGTTTATAGCATTGTTGTCAGCAATGCTATTTGACGGCCTTGAAAATAATTCGTTTATTTCAGAAAGAACCCAAGCGCCGTCGCTTAGGATCTTTCTGTGATAAATATCATTCGTGACAGTTGGCGGTCTTGTTGATATGGTTCATAATACAGTAACAGTTGATTCAAACAGTGGTTCGTTTTCGTGAGTTTTCGGTGAAAATAGGGTTTTATTTTGCTGTTTAGCATTACATTATATAGTTCTTAAGCCATGTAATTCCAAGCGTAGGCGTGGAGTTGTGCACGTAGAATAATAGAATCGGAACATGATTCTAGCAATGCTAGGAATGCTAGGCTCAAACTGCAGTACGTTTCGTTCAAAGGAAAAGAAGTTCCCAACAAAGTCCCGGTGAATAATGTAAACTGTACTTGCAATTTGAAAGTTATTTGAAACTTACGGATGAAATAAAACGAGAACTATGGGAAACATTTCAGTCTTTGGAAAATAATAACACCCAAGACACGTACCTCCAAGCATTAGTAGAGGTTAGGCCTATGAAACGTATACGCAAAAAGCACAGACCTAATGTAAATAATGAACAAGCTCAAGAAAACCCTGATGACTTGCCAAACAAAAAATCCAATTTATACAGGAATAACTTGAAAGTAAATTGTGTACTTACTCAAGTTTGTAGAGGTGTTTTCTTGAAAGTGTTTGGAATTTCTGACAAAAGAATCAAAAGAATAAATAAATTTTCTGTCCTTCACGGAAACCCTGTAGATATGAGGGAAAAATTTAGAAGTGGAAACGCTCTTCCAGGTAACGATTGTGTGAGAATACAGCAGCACATTGAGAAATTTGATGTCGAGGAAACCCATAATGGACGAAAACCTAAAAAATATCTTGACGATAGGCTTGATGTCGCAAAAATACATGCAATGCTTATTTTAGACAAGCCTGTTCTAAAAAATAAAGTAAAGTATAGTTTCTACAACAACTACTTTAATGAGAACTTTGCTTACTGTTTTGGAAGACCACAAGTTGTCGGCCAAACTGAAAAGACAAGAGTTTGAGTGACAATACTACAAGAAATGTAGCTGCTGAGAAAATGATACACTTAAGGCGAACAAAAAAGTCTTAGAAAGCTATGGATGAGGCAAGCAAAAACAAAGATGACACCACGGTCGCACTAGCCCTCGACTATATATAAAACTTACCCTTGTCACACATACCTGTACAGGAGGTTCTCTATTTGAGGCAGCTCTGGGTAAATGGTTTTTCGTCACACGATTTGAAAACTAACTCTTTCAAAATGAATTTCTATCATGAGGATATTTCTTGTTTTGTTTTTATCGTGTTACTTTCGATCGTACTTATAAATATATTGATGTGTTTCTTAAGATTCGGGTGATAGTGTTTTTTTTTGTACCTTCGTAGTTTTCTGGGATGCCAAAATGACTCGCTTCTTTTTCATGGTAATGTTTAATGATTTCCATTAATTTAGCTTCATCTTTTGGTTCTAGTTTTATGTGTGTTATTTTTATACAAGGTATCTCTTTAAGGTTGAAATCGTGTATCAAAGCGAGTAAATAAGTTTCATAGTGGTGGTCGGTTAATTCACAATATATTGCAGTTTTAATTGGTGTAAGTTTTTGTCTCAGTTTTTCTGTTAGATTGTTATAAATTTCTTTTTTTGAAATTATTATGCGATGATGAATATTACTTTGGAGTTCTTTACGGGTTAAAATAATTTGTTGTCAATATTTATTTACATAGTCGTCGAGAGTAGGAATGTGTCCGTTGGAATCTTCTTCGGCGGAATGTTGTGTTGGTAAATGTGTATTATGAGGTATCGATTGTGAAGATAATTCTTCCAGATTAACTTTCTCGCTAGATCTATTTTCTAGGATTGTTAAAATGTTACCCTCGTCGTTTATAATTCGTGACCTTTTTGGCTAAATATCGCTCTTTTTGCATATTCACTTGCACCTGTTGTTATTTCAAAGGTTGTGTTAAAGTTAGGGTGCTGTAATACGGGATCCGTGGTAAAAATTTCTTTCAATTTTCTATGGACGTGTATATACTGTGGGTTGTCGAGTTTTTTTTGTGTGAGTCCTTTTTCAACTATTTGGTTAATTGTACTGATATTTTACTATGATCCTTTATAAATTTTCGTTAATAACCGGTTAAACCTAGAATTAATTTCATTTCCCTTAAAAAAATGAAGCACAAATTACATAATTTACCACTACTCAAAACAAGGGTAGTTGAATATTTTGTATTTTAATTTTTTTAATATTTTTGAGATTTGAATTTTTGAATTTTTGTCCTAAGAATCTAAATATATTGTTTCTTATGTCAGGAAATGACTTTTGTCGACCTGTGTTATCAGTTGGGCGTTTTTAAGTAGTCTTAATACTTTCTCTCTGTTCCAAATGTTCGTCGAGGGATGTTTCGAAAATTAATAAATCGTCAAGACATACTACACATATTTTATTTATAACTTCTGCCAGGATTTCGTTCATCATTAGGTGGAACGTTGCAGGTTCAGTTTTTAAACCGAAAGGCATACGTAAATATTCTTAATGACCTTTCGTTGTTGAAAATTCTGTTATTTTACGTCATTGGGGTTCAATTTTATTTGGTGGAAACCCTTTGCCAGGTCCAATGATGTGAAATATTGACTCCTTCCTAGTTTATCCAATATGCCATCGATATTGGGTACACTGAATTTGTCGTCTATTTTCACGGCATTTCATATCTTATAATATATGGCCATATGTCATTTTTGCTGTTTAGAATTATCAATTTTTTTGGCCACCATAACAACGTTAGAGTTGTATGGGGAATTACTTTTTCGAATTATGTTATCTCTCAACATTTGTTTTTTTGTTTGATTTCTGTGTCATGAATTTTTGGATTCCTATACATGTTACTATTACTCCTACATGTTACTGTTACGATTATGTTACAGGTTCTTTTGTGGTCGTTCTGATTTCCTGTACTGTAGTTCTAGTTGCACTTAAAGTCTCTCCTTCTATATAAAAATGATTTTTATATTGTTTTATTAAATTTCTTAGTTTGATTTCTTCGTCATTTTTTAAATGTTTGGTATTCATTGGAATGTATTCTACGGGTTCCATAATATTAAATTCTCATATCTGAGAGGGTCTCCGTTCATTGGATTTTCTATCTTTCCTACTATAACTTCTCGAGTTTCGAAATTTATATCAGCTTGGAGTACGTTGAGGATATCCGTTTCTACAATTGCATCATAATATCTCCCTTCGAGGTTTGTTACTTTCCATAATATTTTTGATACACAACCTAGCTCTAATGGAGTGTCAGTTATTGTTTCTTGTTAGATAGTTTTCATTCTTGCTATAATATTAACCTGCAAATTTATATTTCGTTTTAATTGGGGGCTTATAAATTTTTCAACTTAGAGTGTGAGAGATGATCCTGTATCAATTAGGGCTACGATGGGTTGTTTATCGATTGTTATATGAATTTGGGGGAATTTATTGTAGATGAAGCCATCATTTGAAAATTTGTCTCGTCTTATTGTATTTTTAGGTTTTGTCCATTGTCGGTCAATATTATCAACTTCCATGGGTCTTGGAAGAGGTCCCGAATATTTATTGGGGTTAGTATTTCGATTCATATTATTGAAAAAGTTATTACGAAATCGTTGTGATTGGGCTGGATTAAGGAGGCGGGGATTTTGAGGAATATTGTAATAGAAATTATTGCTGAACTGTTGTGATTCCGTTCTAAAATTTTTTTGAGGTCGATATGTTTGCTGAAAATTCTGAGGTTGTTGACTAAAGAAATTATTTTCATTTGTTTAAAACTCAAATTATTATAATTAAAATGATCTAATCTATGCTAGTGAAATGTTGTTGGTTGTAGAGTTCTCGTTGAGGGTTGATGTATTAGAAGACGATTGATAGAAGCTAAATTGCCGTATGCTCCTGCTAATGTCGTTACTTTTTCTGAACGGATCCATGATGAATCGTATGGATTGATTTTTTATAATAAAATGTTCAAGATCCGCTCTTTGTTATGTGTTGGCATGAAATCGATGGGGACTAGACTCCCCTCTAGCTTTGCCTTGATATTCATTTTACTTAATGTCTTCTGCAATTGTTCATATAGATCACGGATGTTCTTTGCCTGCGTGCGTTCTGCTCGTTCAAAAGTTGCAGAAACGATTCCCTTGTGCCACATCTAAGAATGAGTGCGTCTTTTATATGATGTCACTCGGTTGATGTTGGAGATAATTTAGCATCTCTGGTCAATCCTTGGATTTTGGCTAATAGGATGGTATAGATTAACGATCGGTGGACTTTAGGTGTAATGCTAATTAATCGTTCAGTGTTGGCTACGAAATCTGGTAATGCATAATCTCCTGCACCAGTGAAAACCTGAGCTCTTTAAGCATGCTTTACGGCTGTTAAAAAATCAAAAGACATTTTGTGGATGTGGGGTTATAAATTACCAATTCAACTCATTGGTAGTTAAATCTCCTAAATACGAGTTACTGATTTGTAGTAACTACGAATTATTGGATGTAGGGATGAAGCGTCTATGTATAGTGGTCACTGAACACTTTACTAGATCTACACTATAGTTTACAACTTTAATTTGGATATATATCGATCAGACTCTATGACGATCTCCTCATAGAATAAATAAAGCATTAAGACTTGCTCGCCTAATTGTCTTCGATTTATCCAATTCAATTTAGTCACTTTTTAGATTCGTTGCTCTATTTAGGAATTCAATATATTAATTGAATCCTTCCGACTGCGCCAGTTCAGTAAGCAATCCGCGAGCGAGAGAATATTAATACAAAACATTTAGTTCCAAGAACTGTATTAAAACGTTTAGACTACAGCGAAATCTATACAATAATTGCCTCTGTTAACATGTTCTTGGACCTTTTATAGATTCCGACAATTCAAACTACATTTGGTGTGCATTATTCATTTATGATATTACGTTTGTTTATATTTTCAAATTCTTCGAAAAAGACCACATATCCTGATATGGTTGGTTATCAAGTGTTATTCGAGGGGACGATGATGTAAAATGCGTGAGATTTGTAGGTTCTTTGTATGTCGGTGAAAAAAACTAATAAAAACTCCCGTTAAAATGCAATCTAACTTTATAGACTGGTTCTTATCATCTTTCGAGGCTACTTGTTCTTTCAATACGATTTAGCTTATTATCTGCACTGGCCTACATTCATTAAATGATGTTCACTTTATTGATCGTTATAAATTCATATTGCTAGAATTTGCAATATTTGCGAATGAAAAGAATATATTTCGCAAATACATTTGCAAGCAGATTGCAACATGTTGAAATGAATTGGAATTGTACTGAAATCGTTCCAATAACTTTTAAGAACTTTGTGCCGGCAAATTTACACAAAATTGTCATTTCTTATAGATTAGGTATTGATGAGGTAACTCCTCCCTCCTTCAACTGAGTACTCTACTGAGTTCTATTGGTATGTGTTCTATTCCATTGGTTCTAGGTAATATGTATTCCTTTGAAAAATTTTGTTGCGCTATTCCATGTGCGCGGCTTTTTTGCTTCGCAAACTTTGATTTTCGTGCAATTAAATACTCGAATTAATTTAAAATCATCAGTTGATTTTATTGGGCTTCTTCAATAAACTTCACAAACACTTCACTTAATTAAATTATCATTTTACTGACTTCTCTGCTTATTTATCACTTTAGTCAATTATCACATTTTCCGCGTACAGTTTTATTCACTATTTAATCGTTCCACTGTTAACGCGCACTGTCGCTTTTCACTAAGTCAACAATACTTCTCCCTCGCCGCCTGCTGTAGTTGCTTATGTACTTGATCCAACCGATCAGGAATCTTCTCATACCTTCTCCGTGGATCACTGTCGAGTTCACGCGCTAAATCTTGCATTATAGTATGCAATACTCGCAAAGCGTTTACATTATGGCTTTTCCCCTTCGAGAATGATTCATGTATTTGTTATGGTTCTCGTTTCGCATTGCATCGTGTGATCGCTATGCGCGATACTCGAACGCGTAACACCTTTCCTCGTCGAGAATGATCCATGTATTTGTTATGGTTATTGTTTTGCATCTTGTATTTTGCGCAAATATAGTGGCGCGTGATATTATTCGAACATATGTATATGAAATTTACAGAATAATTTTAGTTATGGTGATAATTACCATAATGAAAGTTATATTTTTATTTGTATGAAACTGTAATTTTCTTTTATCAATATTTTCCATCTGGCTTAAAAAGAGTTCATCAAGAGTCAATCGTTCCATAATGTCATTGATTTTGAAGAATGAAGGAATAGAAGTAATTTTTATGAACTTTTTCTTCTATGTTGCTGAATGTAAATTTACCAATTCGGATATTCCAATTATGAAAATTAAATAAATAATTTCCCTTTGAATTTATAACTCATTTGTCACATGAATTTGTGAAATAATATATCGTTCGTATCGTTTTTCACTCAGAAGAAATGTGGTTAAATCTCCATAGTGTCTGGTTTTAAGTTTCTGATTCTTACACAATTTCGGGTATAAATACAAAGATCAGTTTCCTTCATGTTTTTCTCATAGTTATCTCCTTGGTTTCTTGGATAAAAATTCTTTAAAATGTCTAGGTACAGGAGTTGATTGTAAATTAGTTTATTATATTCTTTCACCTCATTGAATTTTCACACAAATTTGCTTGTATCTGATCCAATCGCTTCCTTTAGTTCATCAAAAGTTTTATTAAAATTATCATTCAGAAGAATGTTTTTGCCTTCAGTGAACACATCCATTCGTGGAAAGCACATCAAAACGTATACCGACGAAAACTACAAGAGCATTTTCGTGCATGAAAAACGAAACGTGCCGATGACGGCGAGTCAACCGAGTCTGATGAGGGTTTTTGTGAGGAAGAGAATGAGCTATCCTGCTCCGAATCATCTACCGACGAATTGCAAACAGCGTGTCGACAGTGTCGACAGCGTGTTGGAGGGACGGCGGTGAAGCGTGGTTTTTTTTGGATTCGGGGAGTGCGATCTGAGACGTGCACGGTGGAGGATTGTTGGTTTTTTCGAGAAAAGAAAGCGTTGGCGGGATAGACGCGAATTGGTTGACGCCATAGTGACGGGAGTTCGAGAATGTTTTTGGAGATTTGAGATTTGACTTTTAAAAATTTTTTAAAAGAAAAAGACGATTGTTGAGTAGTGGTTAATTGAAAGAATAAAAATGGTTTTGTGGATCTAGAAGTGGGATTGTAAAGAAAGAAAAAAACAAGGCGTTGAAAAATAAAAAAGGGAAAAGAAACAAAAAGACAAAAGTGTTTATGAATAAAGCCAAATGAATTAGGATTTTTAAGGGAAGAAGGAAAAAGAAAAATAATACACGAAAAAAAGGTGAATTTAGATTTTTAGTAAAGGAAAAAAAACGGTGAATTTACATTTGTAGTAAAAACATGCATGTAAACCGTACCCGATCGAGTTAGGTGGTGTTTTTTGGATTTTTTTGTTTTGGTAAATTTTTTTTAATCTTATCTTAAAAACCGTTGTTTTTTTGTTTTTGATTAATTTTTTTCTTCTCCAGTATTGTATATTGGTTTTGTTTTGTTTTTATGAATAAACTTATAATGCATTAATCGCCACGTTTTTATTTCATTTCTCTAGGCACTTTTCCTTGGTTCCCTCTCCATCTCTCCTTCATGTGATGGTTCTGTTCTAGGTGTAGGTGGCGCAGCACGGGCAGTGATCTTCCCCACGCAAACTCCGAAAGAGTGAGTGCAGCCGGCCTCAGTAAGCCACCTGGGGACCCAAGGATCACTGCCATATAAATGTCGGCGACCACGGCAGCCGTGGTTGGGAACAGGAGGATTTTGAATCCAGAAAAAAAACTTAAGGATACAAACCAGAATTTCTTCACATGCACCCACTTCGAGGAACAGACCTCTTCTTATATTATCCGTGGTTTCCACCACTCGTTCGCCCCGTTCGATATCACTGACGACCACTTTTAAGATTATGAAGGTATCGAGAAAGTCTTTTTAGTTAAGGCTTTCAAAACGCTCTACTCGAGGAAAAACGACCGCCGTCTAAATTTATGGCTTATCACCTTCGAACCAGACTTCGACTCCAATTTCCTAAATAATATCAGCACTATCCTTTTCTTACCGACTAGCAACTGCCACTGCGATCCGACATTGTCCTTCTAACACCTACACCGGTGGTTTTGCCATCCTCGTATCGCAAAAAATGCAAGCCTACCAAAGCTTCCTACGCATGCCCGATGCAATTCCTATTGAATCTTCAACTGTCATGATCGTGAGTCCAAAATTTATCCTTTTTGTTTCCTATATATACGTCTTTAACCAAGTCTCCACAAATCCCATCTCGACCAACTCTTTAATAAACTTATTACACTACAAAACCAACAAAACAAAAAAGTATACACCATTTGACTACAGAGTACAATGCCAGACATCACTACTGGTAGGACTAAAAGTTCAATCTGAATGGCTATCTGCTCCGCGGCTGGCTTCAGAACTCATTCAAGCTCAGTAGCCCCGTGCTTACATCTCATCACCGCCCTAACTCTCATTCAGATATTGATCTTATCATTCACAGCTGCCCCTTCCTAGAAATCACCCCCGGCATTAGCGACCATGACGATCTTATAATGAATTTCCTTCTTGAAGACCGTTCTGCTCGTCCTCCACCCAAAACCATACCGGACTACAACCATACCAATTGGAATGCATTTAAAACGTTCCTGAAACGCCTGCTCAACTCCCTACCTCCCCGCATACAAAACTCCCTGTTGCGGTTGATCACCGTACAACCGGAATTAACATCACCTGTGATTGAGTAATTCCTAAAAGAACCCTGAACTTCCGTTCTCAGATTTCCTCCCTCTTGATATTATCCTCGCCTCTCAAAAAAACCTTAACCTAAACCACGTCAAAGAACAAATTGATGACTTTAGCATCTCCATTGAAAACTGGATCTCAGATATTTGTGCCCGATTCCTTGAGAAAAAGCTTAGAAATACCTTCCTTGGCCCACATACGTTCAAAGAACTCCAGAAATTTGTCGTAGACGCGGGAAAAATATTGATAGATCTTTCCACACCCTCAGTCAAAACATCTTCCCCCTTGATAAAGTGAACTCCTTTGCTGACCACTTTGTAAATTCCCAAGTGACCCCGAATAACCCACACCAATCTGAGCTTACAGTCGCCCACTTAATCCAAAACCTAATGAGTTGTCCAAACGGAGTCCTGAATCCCTGAAAACCCTTTCAATTTATCACTTCACCGTCCCCCATGCATCAACACTCCTTGCGAACCAATTAAGTTTGTAACCAAGAAAAACATGTCCGATATCAAACGTTCCCGACCCAATAACGTAAATAAAATAAATAAAAAGTAATATATATTAATAAAGTAATATATATTATATATATTAATAAATATAAAAAGTAAATAAAAGCTCAACACTTTTTTTTAATCCCTAAATTAGATATGTTATTAAGATTTCTTACTGTGTTAGTGTACACCCTAAGTGTGGCCTTAATCTTTATCTTCTAATTAATATTTTTATTATATTATTTTTATTATAATTTAATTTAATCTAATACAATATTTAGACTTCTTATTAATGACTTGAATTCATATATTTTATATAAATGTATGAAAAAGGAAAAAAATGAAAAACCCATGTCCCATTTGAAGTTTGTCAAGTGCTTAGTCGATCAACTCATGGGCGAATTCCGTGAAGATCGATCAAGACCATCCGACTCAGAAGAAGCTAGAAGCTACGCTTGACAAAAGGCTTCATATCTTGCGGAAGGGCGAAAAAGGGATTGTGTAGTTTGTTCCAACACGCAAGAACGAGGGCAGAGATGGAAAACTGTGGAATTTTGTGAAACTTGTCCGATAAACCTCGATTTGCTTTGATAATGCGATTGCTTTGAAAAATACCATACTTTGAGGAATTTTTGGCCTTAAGTTTCTTCTTTTAGTCTTACATATAAGCTACAATATGCTTTATTACAATATATGTAATAATAAATTGGTTTGTTTATTTGTAGCGAACGCATTTTTACTAATATTGCTCTTGGAGTTACTGGTTCTTACTATTGCTTATTAGGCTGGAGTGCAAAAGATTAAAGGTTCACTTTACGGGTATCTGTTGCCGAATCGCGTATCTACTCGAAACTATCTCGGACGATAAAATCGTATTAAATCAGTTTGATATTCAATTATTCCAATGCTTACCATTTCTTTATCATCTTGTGAGAACGGTTGTAAGGTAGCAGATATTTTCAGTTGCCCTAGATCTTCATAAGGCTTTGCTGGATCAGTTAGTACCACCGTCAAATTATTCAGTTCTCCTAAGTTTAACTTTGTTAAATCCAACTTCGCTGATCCCATGAAATCATCCTGTAAGCCCCAGTCATAATCGAAAACCTATGCAAAAATTATTTAATATCGAATACTTCAATACAGATGAGTTAAGTTTTCACCTTGATGTTAACCGGTATGAAGGGATCATCAACGTGCACGATAAAAATCTCATTCCATTCAGGATTCAAGTTTCGATGGATTGTTCGAGATTTAAATAAGAGTTGGCTTCCTAATTTGAACTTAACGTAAGGGTCGCTTGAACCTTAAATATTTCATTTGAAATTAGCTGGTTCGGTAAATAATTTGATAGAAAAAACCATTCTTATCCATAGCTTTTAGATTGGACCCTGTCATCAAATGGATACGTAGCTCAAAGTAAGCATACTGCCTCAGAGTTGTTTCCCGTTTTTTTCTTTCTTCTTCCGACTAAATTTATTTACGATTAGAAAACATTTTAGGCAAAAACCTTACACTGCTTTGCTTACATTTGATAACTGTATTATATCTTTCGAAATTTCATTGGGATATAGAGAACTTCGTTCAGTAATTTCCAATCCAGTATCTCGTTTATTGTTCTCTGAGTTTGAACTAATAACCGAAAAATTATGCTTTGGGGTATTATTTGGGGTAATGGAACTACTGTTTTCAGAGCTGTAATCGGCTGCATAATCCGTGCTTTCAACTTCATTAGAAGTAGATAGAGGCTTTAAAGCTACGCGATCTTTGCCTCGAGTTTTCGAAAATCGGCAACGCAAGGATGAAAAAAGTACGTGGGTTGTTTTTTGCATGCTTTGATTTTTGGAAACGCACTTTTTCGTCTTCTTCGTCCTATAATTACAAAATATGATCATGCAAAATATATCAGCAAAGTCAATAAAATTTGAATTAGACTAAATTAGGAATAAATTCTCTCAGATAAGCGAACTCAAAACTGGAAAGGAAATTAACAAATTCGAAAAAAAGACTCCATTGAATTCATCACAGAAAGACAACAGAAGCATTTTTTAATGTATGAAGATGGTTTGAAATTTACGCTTGAATTTTTAAAATTATTAAAGTTATTTTTCGGTGAAATGTTTAAGTAATACTTTGATTATGTCTACACTACAAAGTCTACAAAGTCAAGTTTTGCTATTAAAATGAAAATCGAATTTGTTCTTTGAATACATGTTTTCATGTACAAATTGCGTTGTTTAAGTTTCATCTAAAATTTGATAATTATTGCTTTCGGAAAGATTGAATTTTTGTGTTAAAATCTTAGATTTAGATTCCACAATGATGTTAAAATTTTACCGAGATTTTGAAAGAGGGCAAGTTTAAGAAACTACAGGGATTAGAGTTTTTTATTGAACGCAGATAATGAACGAGCCGAAGTGAGTTTCAAATTATTATCATCATTCCCATATTGATAATACCGACATTTGGGTATTAGAATTTTGTAACATAGGTTCGAATTCTTCTAAGTATTACAATTTTTGACTGGACTTTCATTTACTTCTTTTAGTATCCAGTGATACTAGCGTAAGGATTGTTCAACTTCAAAAGACATTTTGTTAGTTTCTTATATTACACACCATAATCTTTATAGTTTATTAGGCATACTCAGCAAATATTATATGCAGAGGTAGAGTATTTTTCTGTAAAAGGTCATTTGAGAATATTCTCGATATTCTCTATTGTCGTCGTTTTAAGCATTTTAATTACTACTGAAAGCAAAAAAAGTGGTAAAATTGCTTATCACTTTAAATTTGAGCGGTTCAAAGATACAGTCTTTTACCATCCCACAGATTGAGAACCCTTCCGGGCCGTTACTAGCAGAACAGATGCGAGAATAGTGGAGTTATATTTGTATAAATATGTCTATCTTGGAAAACACCAATACGAATTCAAATCAAAATAATATTTACCCCATTAGATCAGGGTGTTCTGTTTGTTTTGTGCTTGCGCTATGGTATGGAATCTGATCATGGAAGTGGTGAATGCAGTCCGTCGAGCCGAAGCGCACAAAACTGACTCCAAACGAGTTGTCTTGCTAGTGACGCTTGACGTCAGGAATGCCTTCAACTTCGCCAGATGGTCGGATATTCTTAGCACATTGGAAAATTTTTTCCGATTGCCAGGGTATCTGATGCGGATTTTGAGGGATTACTTAAAGGATCGCAGTCTACTCTATGACACACAAGGTGGGTGACGCAGTATGGAGATAACGTCTGGTGTAGCGCAAGGCTCCATACTGGGAACATGCGCAGCGCAGACTGCGAATGCTAATGCGTCGAGTGAAGGAGTGGATGACCACCCGCGGGTTCAGGTTGGCACTAGAGAAAACCGAGGTGGTCATTCTCACGAAGAAAGAATTCCCACGGTAATTCCTTTTCAGATCGAAGATGCGACTGTTGTGTCTAAACTTGATATAAAATATTTGGGACTATTGATCGATTCGAAAATGAGCTTTTCGAAACAGATCAGGGCAACGGCAAAAAAGGCCGCGATAAGCGTTTCGGCTTTAAGTCGACTAATGTACAACATCGGTGGGCCCACACCAAGCAAACGCTGACTCCTCATGAATGCTGTACAGTCAGTGCTACTGTACGGCTCTGAGGTTCTGGCCGGAGCTCTCAGTAAGGAGCTGTACCAAAAACGCTTGTCCCAGATACGGAGACGAGGAGCTTTGCGGTTTGCGTCTGCATACCGCACTGTCTCTGAGTCGGCGGTGCTGGTGATCGCAGGAGTGATACCCATCGCCCTCCTTGCTAGAAAGCGACGGAGAATTTATGACCGAAAAGTGGAGGATTCAAGATATGCTGTCAACCGAGAGGAGAGGCAGCGCACAATACTCGAGTCGCAACAGTCCTGGGAAGGCTACTCTAATGGTAGCTGGACTGCCCGCCTTATAGGGGACGTGGGATCGTGGCTAAATCGCAGACACGGTGAGACTGATTATTACCTTACTCAGCTTCTTAGCGGGCATGGGTATTTTCAGTCTTATCTGCACAAGATTGGTAAATCACGGTCCTCAGACTGCATTTTCTGCCCAGGGGGAAGGGACGACGCATGTCACACCTTCTTCAACTGAAGAATTTTGCACATATTAGTTAGTTTATATAAATAATAATTTACATAAACTATATTAGAATAGCACAAATAGATCTGGCTTACTTGAAGCACGAGTTGCAATTCTTCCTTCACTTCTAGCTTCTTGGACTATAATTGCCCAGATTTAGCACTTGATTGGATTGATGATCTGTTTAGTAAATTATTTGCCGTAAATATTTGTACGTCTGGTCAATTGATACGTCAAGAATCTTAGGATATCCAAAGTAGTATTATCGTGTTGTTCTTTTTGGTCGAAGAGCTTAAAGGCTCTGTCCCGTATGTACTTTTTCTTGGTAGCAGAAAGCACTACTGCTGTAGAGTAGCTTTTAAAAATGAGGAGCCTGGTTTTGATATTTAATGGTTTGATTTTATTCGGTGAAGTAGTGATGTAAGGATGCCAGAAACTAGTCTTCGTTTTGCTTGTATGTGTTCAGTCCAGGAAAGTATGCTGTCTAGCGTTAGTCCGAGGTATTTGGCAGTCATTTTCCATCCTATGTGTTCATCTTGTATTGTTAAGAGTGGTGAAGTTTGGTGCATGCGTGGTATGATGAAAATATTTTTGGGGTTTGACTGTATTGATTATCATCTTCTATTTACGAGAGTTTCTTAAAAGCACGTTGATGGACTGTTGCAGTTTAAAGTGATGACTTCTGCTTAAGTGGATGTATAATATATACAAGTATCATCGGTATGGATGGATTATTTGACGTTTGTGGGTCTTCCACAATTACCCACTCCACCGAGATGTTATGAAATTTAGACGACAGTGGCGATCTTTGTGGGACTCCAATTTCAATTGGCCGCAGGTTGGAGAGGTGGTTGTCAAATCTGACATGGAAAGTTCTACCTTTGAGGAAAGGGTATGTGAAGTGCATGCATTGAAGATAGAATTAGTGACATCAAACAGATTTTGAGTCAGAGTCATGTTTGTGAGCGTTTCGTAGACGGGTGATTTTTGGATGTCTTATGTTTATAAAACATGTTTTATTTCCTTATGTTTCTTATTATGTTACTAAGCTGGTTGGTTAGACTTCTAAAAGTAGGGTGACCTGTGTTCCTAGCTCATTTCCGAGCTTGATTACTCCTCCATATCAAACTTTTAATTTGCTGAGGGAGTTCATCGGGGTTTTTTTCTTGCCGGAGTTGTGATTGCGTTGTCCTCTTTAAACTGGATAATTTTGCCAGTAATTTCTTCAATTACTTTTGCTATTGCTCTTTGGAGGCTTTCCAGTTTGTTTTTCTTTTTAGTTTTAGTTTAGTTTAATTTAGTTTTCTATTAGAAGTAGTATCGACTTTTGATCAAATGACAGCTCATCGAGGACGTTTAACCTGACGTTGTGGTTGAAAACCAAAGATATCGTAATATCTAAAGTGCAGCTGCTTTTCGGAGCGAAATGTGTTGAGCTCAATCCCAGCTTGATGACTTAGTGGGGGTATTTATTTTCAGCTATTCCGAGGAAAATCCATCGGTGAAAGATATTTACAATTCACAGTTTTGTAGTATATTTATTTCGGGCTACTCCGATTAGAATGCTTCAATGAAAGATAATTACAATTCACAGTTTTGTAGTAAATTTATTTCCTTTCTTCAACTCTATGCTCGTTGCCTGCTAAATCTGAAATGTTTTTTATAATAAATAAAATAAAATCATTTTTAATTAGATTACTCCTTTAAAACTTTTTTTTTTAAATAATGAGCTTTTCGAAATTAATATTCCATTCCATTAAACAAAAATATGACGAGAATGCCTTCGGAATTAACGCTCTTCACTAAATTCTGCATAGTAAATTTCGTCTGAAAAACATTTTAAAACAACCACCACACACTCCCCCACCAGCAAGTCTTCAGACTGCGTAAAAGTCTTGGTCTCTACAGCTCGAATGTCCTGCGTTGATTTGTGGTTGAATTATTGTTAATTGCTGAATATTTATTTTATTCAGACGTATTATTGATACTAAAAGGTTTGATTCTGTCGAAAGACACCCTAACTAATTTATCCTTTACGGTTACTGTAAACATTTTGTCTGTTCGGTGAATCACTTGGTAGGGACCGCTATATGGTTGGAAGAGAGACTTTCGAATTGGGGGTTTAAAAAACACATGAGAACAGGTCTTTAAATATTGTTGCGCTTTCCCAGGTGCGTGACGTGTTTGCTCTTCGCAAATATTAGCAATAGTGAATAAAACACACGCGAATAATTTAAAATTAGGTGCTTAACATTTTATTCTAAAAAATCGAACACTACACAATTATTTCACTGAATCACTATTTCACACTTTTATGATTAATTGATTAGTTCACCATTACATTAACTAAACAATCACTTTTATAATCACTTAGCATTCGAATATGATTTCACTTCACCACACTTTTACTGCACTATTTTTATCGCGCACTGTCGCTCCCTGCTTCACTTCATTCACAATACTTTCTTCGCCGCTCGCCGTAGTCGCTTTTATACAACTACCAAGCAACCCAGAATCTTCCATGTGAATTGTTCTCGTGTTTACGCGCTGAGTTACTTGCGCCCGGGTTTGTTGAACTCAATGCACGCAACTTGTTTATGTATATGCTTTCGAGAATTATCGATGTATTGGTAGTTGAACTTGTTTATGACTTTTCCCTTATGACGAATACAGTGGCGTGTAACCTTTTCCGAACATGTCACACTATCCCCGGCTTATATCTTTTTCGCCCCGAAAAAGTGTCACATCAGCTATCTCCGCGTCTTCCTGCTGATAGTATGGGGCAAGGCGGTCCATGTGCACAATTTTCATTTTTGCCCTAGGATTCTGGTGTTCGTGTATCCTGTATACTACATCGTTGATCCGTTTGATGATTCTGTAGGGTCCTTCCCAATTTGGCTGTAGCTTCGGAGATCTGCCTTTACGACGCCGTGGTTTATATAGCCACACCAAGTCGTCCGGCTGGAATCCAGATGAGTTTGCCATTAAGTCGTATCTGGTTTTCATGCTATCAGTGGTTGACTCTTTTTGTTTCCGCACTATTTTGTGTATCTGATTCAGCCGTTGCCTTAAGTCGCTTGTATACTCCGAAATGGGTTGGGGCATCTCAGGGGGTGTCCCAAACTTTACATCAGCTTGTAGCTGAATCATTTTTCCAAAGATGACTTTCGCGGGCGCTTCTCCTGTCGATGCATGTACTGCAGTTCAGTATGCCATCAAAAATAATGGAATGCGTCGACCCCAATCTCTCTGATTTTCATCAACCATCTTGGCCAAATGTTTATTTAGCGTGTCATTGAACCGTTCAACCATTCCATCGGACTGGGGGTGAAGTGGTGTTGTCCGTGTTTTCCGTATTTCCAGCAGTTCACACATTTCAGCAAAAACTTGTACTCGAAGTTTCTGCCTTAGTCTGAATGTAGTTCATGGGGAACACCATATATACTAACCCACTGTGAAACGATTTGCTCCGCTACAGTAGTTGCCTCCTGGTTAGGAATTGGGTAGACTTCTGTCCACTTACTGAAGTAATCAGCTGCAACAAGTAAATACCGATTTCCCCATTGAGACTCGGGAAAGGGTCCCGCGATGTCTACAGCTATTCTTTCGAATGGTACCCCTTCGTTATAGGTCTGCATTTGCCCTCTCGTTCTTCGATTTGGGCCTTTAACGGAAGCACATATTGTGCATTTACGAACCAGTCAAGAACGCCCTCTCGTGCGTGGAGCCAGTACAATCCTTCTCGAACCTTTGCCAGGGCCTTGTTCTTCCGAAGGTGACCTCCCGATATGCCTTCATGCATTTCGTTCAGTACTCCTTTGACCCGACTCTTAGGAAGAACAATTTGCATCCTATATGAAGTGCCGTCTTTCGTTTCCCATTTCCGTTTCAGAACTCCATCATCAACTTCAAGTGAGTTCCATTGAGCCCAATAGCTTTTAAACACCGTGCCACGTGCTGATATGTCCTTCCACTCGGGACGTCCTGTTGTCTCTTTCCATACCGGCAATGATCCAATATCATCGTCGGTTAGCTGAGCGTCCCTGAGTTCGTGTTGCGTCCATCCCTCGTCGACTTCCGTTGTGATTACACGCATATCCACACCCTGTTCTTTTTCTTCAGACCGTCGGCAATGTTTACAAGCCACTGGACATGGGCGACGGGATAAACCGTCGGTATTTCCATGCACTCCTCCTTTTCGATGGACGATTTCGTAATTATAGGACTGTAGCCTTTCTCAATCCATCTGGCAACTTGTCCTTCTGGGTTTTGAAATGAAGCAGCCATCTCAGGGAAGCACGATCTGTTCGAAGAACCAATTTCTGTCCATAAAGGTATGTACGCGCTTTTTCGTCCTACAAATAATAACAACAACGTTTCCTTATTAAATTAATTAATACCTTTATTTGCCAGGAAATTCTACGAGAGATAACGGTTGGATGTTGTCGCGACGCTGCTTGTTCTCTCTGGCGAGCCTTGTGCCTTTTTTTGGTTTCGATACTCGCTCGACTTCGATACTCGATCTTCGATATGTTTTATGTTGCGGCCGTTTGCTGAATCTGGCAGGCGGATAAGTTCGGGGCTGCGCCCGGTCGCTACAGGGCTCCCCTCCTAGTAATTGCAAATTGCAATTGCGATGACGTTTGGCTGGTGGGTAAGTCCGGACTGGTGGTCGTTAGTGTGAAGGGCTCCTGAAGTTTGCATTCCAGCTGACTCGGCGATTACATGGTTGAGTAGGATGTGGCTGATTTACGGGGTTGTCTTCGTGTGATGTCCTCTTGCGCTCATCGTTGGAGTTTGCGAAAGAAGTGGCTGAACGATTTCTCTTTGAACTGTGGCCGGACAAGGAATGTCTGATGGAAAAGGATTGTCGAAGTTTGCAGGTGGCAATATTTGTTGTGGTGACTGTGCTTGTGACGTTGGAACAGGGCTGTCGATGCCAGGATCCTGGTTAACAAGGAATGCTGGTTTGAGGCGTTCCGTCGAAACGTTTAACTGTTTGCCGTTCACGTCGATGGTGAAATTTGTGTTTGAGATTCTGTTGATTATTCGATGTGGGCCTGTGTATGGTTGCCGTAATGCCCGTCTGACAGCGTCAACTCTAAGGAACACGTGTGTACACGTATGGAGATCCTTGTGAACGAATGTACTCCGGTTGTTTTTTTGGGCAATAAGTTTGGGCCTGATTTTTCGCATTTGTAGTTTGAAATTTTCACTGAACAAATGTGGATCACCTGGGCTGTTATCCTCGACAAGGAATTCCCCTGGGAGTCTTAACGTTGTGCCCAATACTAACTCCGCACAGCTAGCTCTCAAGTCATCCTTATAGCAATTTCTTAGGCCCAAGAGTATGCTCGGAAGTAGACTAGGCCAGTTTCCGTCATCTTCGTGACACATGATGGCGGCCTTCAGTGTCCGATGCCACCTTTCCACTAGTCCATTCGAAGCAGGGTGGTAAGGTGACGTTCTTGCTTTATTGACTCCTATAATGTTAGTCAGTGACTTAAACAAAGCTGACTCAAAGTGTGTTCCCTGGTAGGTGACCACTATTTCTGGCGCTCCAAAGCGAGACGCCCAGGTGGCGTAGAAGGCTTTAGCTACTGCGTCTGCTTGCCTGATGGTACTGCCTCTGGCCACCTTGAAAACCTGTCCACCATCGTTAAAACGTATCTAAACCCATCCACTTGCGTTAGTGGTCCGACTATATCCAGGTGCACTACTTGAAAGCGTTTGTCTGGGACTGGAAATGGTTGCAAAGCGTTTACTGTATGTCTGCCGACTTTAGATCTTTGGCAAGGAAGGCAACAACGACACCAAAGATGCACGTCCTTTCTCATTCTGGGCCAAACAAATTTTTGGGCGATCGCACGTAATGTTGCTCTTGCACTTGGGTGGGCGCAGCGGTGGAACAAGTTTCAAGTTTCAATTCAAGTTTCAATAATTTATTGGGTGAATTTTATGTGTAATGTACAATTATTTACAATTAGTCTTAACCTATCACTTAACCTACGGGTCTTGCCTAATGGCTGTACCCAGAATTCAGCACTAACTAGAATTTATTTGTTCTTGGACTTAAGTTGTTATATATTAAATTTCTTCTTAATTTCTACACTTACACCCTAAGTGTGGCCTTGAATATTCCATATTTTAGCTTACAGTAAAAAAATATATATATATATTATAATTCCTTATACTCTATAATGATTTCGTTTTTTTTTTATTTTTAAATTCCTTATATACTACTTATTGCTAACTGTTGGCTGCTTCCATCGCTCGATTGTCTGCCGCATTGCTGATCGTGGTGGTCTCATGCTCCACCATTCGTTTCGCCGCTCGCTCGATCAACATCTTGGCGTAGAGGTTGATTGGTTCCAAGGCTGCATCCCGGTACAGTTGTCGGTTGGGGTAGGGCCGTCCGTCCTCCCGTTTATAAATCCCAGTGCAAGCTCGAAGGATTCTGCGTTCCAGTAACCCTATCTTGCTCCATTTGTATGTCGCTGTAGCCTGCCAGATCAGCACCGCATATAGTAGTATGGGCCTGATCAGTGATTTGTACGCGAGCAGCTTCACCCGCTTGTTAGCTGATGACTGTTTCCTGAAAAGAGGTAAAAGGAGATGGTATGCGTATCTTGTTTTCTTCAATGCTGCGTCTACGTGGGCACTAAAGTTGTTGTTCCTATCAAAAATTACCCCCAAATACTTGGTTTGCTTCGAACAGTGCACCACCTGTCCGTTTAGCTTTATTCTTGTGTCACAGATACTCCTTGTGCGACGTCCAAATTTTTGTTGTGGGTCCTTGAAAACAATCAGCTCGCTTTTCTTGACGTTAACCCTCGTCCCCCACTTTCCATAGTATGATGTTAACGAGTCCAGGTACGTTTGGAGTCTCAACCTTGCAAAGCGGAGATTGTACTCAGAAGACCACACCAGTAAGTCGTCAGCAAAGAGATTCACCTCGATTCCAGGTTTAAATTCATCCCTGATCCCTGGGATGTCAGACGTAAATATATTGAAGAGAGCGGGTCCAAGAATGGACCGCTGTGGGACCCCCGAATTAATGAAAAAGGGTTCAGAGCTAGCTCCACCAGA
Source organism: Stratiomys singularior (assembly GCA_954870665.1). NCBI lineage: Eukaryota > Metazoa > Arthropoda > Insecta > Diptera > Stratiomyidae > Stratiomys > Stratiomys singularior. The sequence goes on from CATOZT010000332.1 coordinate 40,051, forward strand.
CACCGCAAAGGCAGTTCGTCCCCTCATGAAGCTGCAAACAATTTCAATAATATTCACCGGAAAGTCCAGTTGGATAAGTTTGTAGATAAGTCCGTCGATCCAAACTGGATCAAAGGCTTTTTCTACGTCGATGAGACACGCTGCAACAACCTTTTTTTCCTGCCAGTTCCGTTGTATACTGGCTTGGAAAACCGCCAATGCGTCTATCCTTGAGTGACCTCTTTTGAAGCCAAATTGTCTTTCCGGCACAGTTCCTGCCGCTTCAGAGAACTGTGTGATGTTTTGGAGGATGATTCTCTCAAGCAACTTTCCCACATTAGACAAGAGAGATATTGGGCGAGTGTCGACTACGTCTACGCTATTGGATTGCTTCAGGATGGCAAATATTTTTGCGCATTTCCATTGCTGTGGGAAGTAGCAAATGTTAATGCAGTTATTTAGAAGGATTGTGAGGAGAACAAAATACGTGTGGGGAAGTTTTTTTAAGAAAAAATTTTAAATTCCATCAGGTCCAGCCGATTTTTTGGAATTTTGCTCAAGTGCAAGCATGCTGAGACTTTCAGGGCTCACAAACAGGGTGCTGCCAATAGGTGCGTCGGAGGGATTCGAATCTGAAAATCTAGTCAAGCACAGGTTGTTGTGGTCTTTGTCGAACGTTGATATTGTTCTCTTTACTAATGAATTGAAAGCAGAGTCCTCACTTGCTTTCTCCTCTTGAAAAACTGTCGCAAAGTGGTTTGCGATGGAGTCAGCAACGGCCTTTTCATCCATGAGCATGGATCCGTTATAAGTGAGGACTCCTGGCAGGCGCTTCCGACCAGTTATTTTATTAATTTGGGGGAACATACAGGCACCTGGTCGAATGTTTGCTAGGGTCTGTTTGAATCTCTTATTCTCTTCTCTTCTCTTCTCGAAATCATTCTATTAAGGGATATTATTAAAAGGTGTACCCGCTGATACTCCCAGTTAACTTTATTCAGGTTGCGATGGTATATCCTTGAAAGCAGTTTCCTGAGGGGCGCAATCAATATGAGATCCATATTGGCTTGCACCCAATTGAACAGAGCCGTTCCATACCCATTAGATACGGTATTGCCCCAGGAAGGATGTCTTGCGTTCAAATCACCCCCTATCGCAAAGAAATCGAACTTTTCACACAAAGTATGGACTATTTCCAAGTCTTCAATGAGATCCGTGTTTCACGTATATTCCAACAAATGCAAATGTATAACCCCCCAGGAACGAGCTAAATATCATGACGTCTGCACACTTCAAACTTGGAAGACAGTGTCTTTGAATTTTGAGATGCTCCCTGAAGGCCATAGCTACTCCAAGGATTCCATCTGGGTCGTCATCCCTTATGACTTTATATTTCCCTAAGTGAACTTTGTGTTTACTTTTCAGTCTTGTTTCTGAGATGAACAAGAAATCTGGTCTATGCGTGTCCAAGAGTTTCTTTTGAAATGTGGAGCTAGCGAACAAATGTTGACGATGGAGAGCTTAATGGAGCTCATCGCGACAACAGATATTGAAGGCAAAGTCCGGGTACGCCGCCTTTTTCTCACTCAGATTAGTGAGTTTTTTGTATTGTGGAATGAATGAATCCACTTTGCGGATGAGAGTGAACAAGTCACGCCCGAAGAATTGTTTGCAGTCATTGGACATGATAGTATTTCTGTCTTTTTGCTGCTGTAAATCAGTATTTACTTTTGGTTGCCGTACAGGCTGGGTTGCAGCTGGCTTGGCTGAACCCCTAGCTATAGTAGCGAATGAGACACCATTTTGAATGGTGTTTTTTAAGGAAGAAGTGACGAAGTCCCTCCTTTCTTTCTTCTTCTTTTGGAGATTCCGTCTCCTCTCCTCAGCCTCCTTGGCCTTGGGACATCCCCTGAAACTCACGGGGTGACCCTTACTATTGCAATTCACACAGAAGATTGCATCTTTTCCCTCTAGCTTTTCAATTGGGCAGTCTTTTGATTGGTGGTGTTTGTCGCACTTGACGCACCGGGACTCCATCCCACAGTTCGAGGCAACATGTCCAAATCTTTGACAGTTAAAACACTGCGATGTGTTTGATTTCGTCAAACGCTCCAATACACCTTTTGATGTAGGAGCGTTTTAACATTCATAGCCCTTTTAACGTCGAAGTCAGGCTTGAATTGAATAAGGAAGGACGAAAGAGTTTTCCTTTCCTTCCTTGACGTAACTGTTGAGAACCTTTTGGTTCCCAAAACATCCTCCCCTAGGATGGCTTGGAGTTCTTCCTTGACATCATTGTCTTCGTAGGAAGTGTGTACATCCTTTAGCAACAGGGTCAGTTTTTTCTCAGTTGGGAGCGTATAGGTGTAGCAGCAGCGGTGGAACGTGTCGAAGATTCGTTTACGAAGCGCAATTGGAACGAAAGGTGTTGTGAGACCTATTGACAAGTCGCAGTACATTTTTCCGCTTTGGGTGTTAATTGGTTGCAGTTGCAAGGACGTCGAGTTGTTTCGAATAAGAACGTTAAGTTCGTGGGTGATCAGAACTTCCGCACCCCATGAGTCTTCGCTGAGTTAGCTTAGCAAGGGTATAAATCACTTACAATGTTGTAAGTGAAAATGGAAAAATTGATCTACCAAAAACTTCTGAAATTGATAATTGATCTCAAGAGTCCAATTAAAAAGGCATCAATAAAACCTACGGTAAAATACACACTAAATAATATTATCCTCGATCAAAAGAACTCGTTGAAGACTACATTTATTCCGCCGAAAGAGACGTTCAAGGAAACAGTCACACCTTAATCTACCCGCAAAATCAACCACTGAGACATCTGGTTGAAAATTAAGAATAACCCTTTTAGAAAGATACAGAAATTAAATGAATTAAAAGATTCAGGTACCCTCTTCCAAATAATGCTCCCTACAGTAGCAATTACCTTATGTATCTTTTATGGAATTACTTTTATTAGTGGTCGTGTTCATATTTTACAAGTATCAGAAATCAACAGGGCAACTCTGTCAAATCCTCAATATCACACCTTTTAAACTGAGGACGGTTTCAAAAGGTGGAAGGAGTTGCGTCACTACATAATTATTATAACCCAAATGACACATTGAACCTCTGTAAATCACAAACATTTATCAATCATAATATGTTTAAAACATTAAAATATTGAAAATTTGTTTCGAATAAACATTAAACCGTAAAGTGTAAAGTTTCAAATAGAACATTGAACCTATGTGACCCATGGTAGAAGATGATATTGAAGTAAGCGTTAAGCAGTACTAAAGAAATATTTCTAAATATATAAATAGCAATTAAAATTCGACCTATGTTAATGCACAGTCTCTTATTATCAACCGAAAAATAAAAGAGCTTGCCACAAGGCACACAACCAAACCTTAAAAAAGTTCGTTGGGTCACTTGTTTGATTTTTGAAAAGTTATCCAGTTTCGGTTGAGCCGGGATAACAAACCCAAGACTAAGTGACAACGGTATGTTATCCTTGAAGAAAGAGGAACATTGAATTTCTAAGAAATCAGTGTAGTCACCGAATTTTCATTTAATTGTGTAAGATGAAAATTAAATTTTAAATATTATTATTTGAAAATTAAATTTAGAAGGAATTTAGCGAGAAAACAATGATATTGCAATGTGAAAGTAATGAAATTTTTTTACAACGATTGATTCAAAGCAAACGATTTGTTTTTGCTGAGAATCAAAGAAATCAATTCAGAAAATTATATATACGGAAGAGAAGAATGGAATTCAAAAGAGAAATAAATATTTTACAGCTATGATTCCTTCTTCCTTATCAAAATCATTTATGCTTCTTCCTGTCCTGTTCTTGCGCGTAACCTTCCGATTTGCGAAAAATGGTTTGATGTGAGAAGAATGACAAACCGAGATATTTTGAGTACACCCCGCGTTTAAACGCGAACAAACTTCCACCAAACCATGAGGATCACGTCCAGCAAACATCCCAATTAGTTTCAGAAATCCTCATAATTCAGGAAGACAAATATTTGATTACTCATTGAATCCTGCCTCTGATCCAAACCGTGATCAAGTTTTAACCATAAATACAAAACCAGATCGGATTTATCTGTCAATATCCTACATGTCGTTTAAAGTTCACGCACTTTCTCCGTCGAACCAAACGAATTTCATAGAGGGAAAGTGTAGAAAGAATATTAAAAATCTACAAATACTTCATCCACTATAATTTTTTTATGGTTGGGAGGTGAAGGTGCCCTGAGTGTCGGATTCACAGTGGCAACTGAACTACCGGCTAAACACCTCGCCTGCCACACCGAGAACCTAGCCAGGAACGGTATGTCACATTAATTCGGACTAAGATTTATGTTTCTTCGACGGATAAACAAAACTCTTGTTTTATTTTATAACACCAACTTTATTTATTAAATTCCCGGTATTTCAAAAAAGGCACCCCAATGCAGCCTCACATTGGGTGAAAGGAGATAGAGGCTTGTCCGTACCTTTTGAAGCGAGAACTAACTCTTCGAGACAATTCCACTTCTATTTATACCACTCGTCGCCTACTTGATTTGATTTCAAAATATCAATGTCTACTTTGTTTTAATCCAATTGAATTCAATATATCAATGCCTACTTCGTTTTAATTCAATTTAATTCAATTAATTTATTACTATATTATTTATATTTATTTATATATATTCAACATATTTATTATATATTTATTCAATATTACTATAATAATAATTATAACATCAGAACTTATGTTTATTTATATATTTTTCGTTATTTAAATCTTTCAGGTATAATTCTTTGATTTGGACATCAGGCATAGTTTTATTCTTTTTAATGGAATAAATCAATTTTGGCAGAACTACTTTATCGAATATTTCGAAGTAAACGTTCGAATAGGTTTTATTTAATGTTTCAATTTTCCAATTCCCAAATTTAATCATAAATTTTCCATGGATTGTTACGTTATCATTATTACAATTATGTTCTATTTCTTCATAAAAGTTTTAATTCATTAAGATGCCAGGTACAATTTGCTTAATTTATTGGTAATTGAATATTTTCGTACTGGGTTCTACAATGCTTCTGATATGTTTATTTTTAATTTCTTCTAATTGTTTTTAGCATTTACATTATAAATTTGATTGTATGGGCTTATTATTATTATTGTATTGGTATTAATAACAAAGACCAATTTTGGATGTTTGGAATCGGTTCAAGAATTATTTTTGCTAAAGATTCGTTAGAATATTTCGGTATTGCCAAAATGATAGTAATAATGTTGTTATGCGATGAAACAGCTGTTTTTATGTTTAGGTACTGTTCAAAGTCGTCTATGAGTTCGAGTTCTGTCTTAGTAAGTATACTTCTAGTAATCAGTCCTATCCTGCTTGATGATATTGTTTGTTCGATGTCCGTTATGTGATTTCGTAGAAGGGAGATGTCATTGTCGATTTGGTAGACTTGCTGAAGGAAGTTGAGCTCGTCTCTGAGGGTTGCTATGCTGTTTTGGTTTAGTTCTTTACGCTTATTTAGATAGTTAGTTATTATGATTTGTTGAGTATTTATATGCCTTGCTATGTTTTTAATCTGAGTCGAAAGGAAGTTATTAGTTATTATGGTTTCCTTGAATTTCTCAGCAAGTTTCCCTTCGTTTCTAGAAATTTTACTTATTGAGTTTTCAATGTTTGTTCTGTCATCGTTGTCCATGGTCCATTGTCCATGTATTTTAGTACTTTGCCTAAAGTATTTATCAGTCCCCGTTTGCGTCTCGGATGAGGAGTAAGGTTATTTATTTTTGTTTCTAATAATTCAAAATTTCTATTAATAGTTTGTAATATACTTTTAGATTCTGTTGTAGAGGCTGATAGGGTATCGATATTTCGTCGAATAAGTTCTATTGTTCGTTCGTATTCTGTTGTGTTGATGATGTGTAAGACGTGGTTGTAGTAGTCGATAGGTCTTACATCGCCTGTTTTGATAGGGATATATCCGTAGTTTACGTTGAGGTCCTAGATGTCTATCGTCTGGGCTTTTGTCACGGTCCAAAAGGCTATTATCAATAGTGGTGACATTTTCCTGTGAAGTTTGTAAAGGTTTAGTTACTGGCAAGGGGTTGAGAGGTTGATGGACGATTTTTATTCTTTTTCTTATTAAATTTTGATTTTATTGTTGGGTGGTCTAAATTCTGGTATTTCTTTTTAGTTTTCCATGGGTTCGAAAGTATTTGTTTTGGATATCTAAGTCTATGATATGATCTTCATCCAACCCTTCAGAATTGATTTTTCTAGATTTAGAATGATTTTTACCTCCTCTAATTTCCCTGATAAAATTTAGTCTTGTTTCGATTTCAACATTTTTCCGATTTTGGTTAAGTTTATTAATAATTTTTTCTTTCTTTTGATGCAACATTGTGTGTATTGCAGGATATTCATTTTGATGGACATTTCCGTTAACGAAATCAATGGGTTTCCTGTTCGTAGAAGGATGTATGGTTTTGTCGTGAAACGAAATTATCTTCAGAATTTTTTCTTCAACAGTGCCCTGATTATTCATGGGATCATGTTTCAGAAGACGAATATGTTCGTTAATCGTATTGTGGAATCTTTCCACATCTGCATTGGACGTATGATTACTGTTACACGTGTAGTGGATCTCGACATTTTCGTCTGAGAGGAATTTTCTCAAAGGAATTGCTTTAAATCCTAGCTCATTATCGACTACGATTTTCTTTACCGTGCCGAACTGACTAAAATAATACGCAAGTGCCCTTCTGAACTCAGTCCAAGTTCTTCCGATGATTTTAATCGCACATGCATGTTTAGAAAATTTATCGATTATAGTTAAAAATAGGAGTTTTCCTAGCGTGTAAAACACATCTACATGAATAATTTCTCCGGGCTTTTGTGGGGTTTCAGTTATTTTAAATAGAGGCTTAGGAGGGTTTCGAGCGTATTTCTCGTAGTTACAGATTTCACAATTATTTATGAAGTTTGTGACTCTGTCTGCTAGTTTTGGGCAGTAGTACTTTAGTTTCAATTCCTTAGTCACTTCTTCGATTCCTCGATGATTATTCTTTAGATGCTCTTCTTCTATAATCTTAGCTAATTTTTCCTCATCTATTACTTCTTCTAGGAGGACGCTACATCTAGTGATTTTAAATTTATCGTTAGTAATGAAGTTATTACTAAACGCGGAGTATAAAGTTTGAAAGAAGTCTTCATTTTCAATGAGAATAGCATTTAAACCGTTTGGATTGAAGTGGTTCTTCAATAATGTAATGGCATCTTGTCCATCTAGTTGTTTAGTATTGATTATGGTCCTATTTTTATCAAACATTTTTTCCTTTTTTATTCTGAGTGATCCTGAATTTGATTTATTAATAATTATTTGGGTTTTAAAGACGTTAATGCATGAACTGCTCGTAGGGATATTAGTATGATTTTGGAGTAAGTTTACTTCAGGTTTGGGTATCCTAGACAGGGTGTCAGCATTTATATTTTTCGCTCCTTCTTTATATTTTATCGTATAGACAAATTCAGAAAGTTTTAGTCTCCATCTGACTAGTTTGGAGTTGGGTTCTTTAATGAAAAAGAGCCAAGTTAAAGGTCTATGGTCGGTTTCAATGATGAATTTCCTTCCGAAGAGGTATGGTCGGAAATACTTTGTAGCCCATACTATCGCCAAGAGTTCCTTTTCGATAACACTATAGTTGATCTCATGCTCATTAAGTGTGCAGCTTGCGTAGCTGATAGGGCGTCCTTCTTGTGAGAGGACTGCGCCGAGGGCGTATTTACTCGCATCTGTTGTTAGAACGAATGTTTTGTTAAAATCGGGATAAGTTAGAATTGGCTCATTAGTTAGGAGGGTTATAATTGTTTCGAATGCGTGGGTATATTCGGGGTCAGTTATATCTAGCTTTGCGTCATTTTTGAAGTTTTTGGTCATAGGCTTTATTATTTTCGAATAGTCCTTAATGAATTTTCGGTAATATCCAGCGAGTCCGAGGAATTGCTTTATTTGTTTTGGGGTTTTTGGGATCGGAAATTTCTGGACGCACTCTACTTTCTCTGGATTCGGCTTTATTCCATCTCGGGTGACTATATGCCCAAGAAAAGCAGTTTCTCGTTTAAAGAATTCAAACTTGTCCAATTGAACTTTCAAATTGGTTTCTCTGAATCTTTTGAAGATCTTTTGTAAGGATTCTATGTGTTCCTGTAAGGAAGTGGAAAAGATTATAACATCGTCAAGGTAAACCAAACAGATTTTGTTGATATAATCAGAGAGGATGTTATTCATAAGGTGCTGAAATGTAGCGGGGGCTGTCTTAAGTCCGAATGGCATTCGCAGGAACTCGTAGTGTCCACCTTCTACACTGAACGCAGTTTTATGGATGTCCTTTTTAGTAATCTCTATTTGATAGAAGACTTTAGCTAAGTCTAGTGTAGTGAAATATTGACTTCTCCCGAGCTTCTCCAGGATTTCGTCAATATTAGGGATTGGGTATTTGTCATAAATCGTAACTTCATTGAGTTTTCGATAGTCGATGACGAGTCTCCACTTAGGTTTCCCACTCGCATCCATTTTTTTTGGTACTATCCAAACTGGTGCCGAATAAGGGGATTTGCTAGGTCTTATTATGTTGTTTTGTAACATCTCCTTAATTTGTCTACGTACTTCATCCTTATGAACGTACGGATATCTGTATGTTTTTACCACAATCGGAATATTATTGGTAGTTCTGATTTCGTGTTTAATGGCATTTGTGAAAGATTAGTCCGATTCTTCGCTATAAAATATGTCTGAAAAGTGTTTTAAAAGTGGCATTAATTTTTGTCTTTCTTCATCGTTAAGATGATTTATTCTAATTTGACTGGAGATGGAGAAATGTTCCATTGGTTTGTTTTCTATGATATTGAAGTTCTCGATAGTGACGGGAGTAGTTTTTTGGGTTGTTAATTTTACTTTAACAGGGCGGTCAGCTAGTATCTTTACTTGAGCGAGCATTTTAGAATTCACTACATTATAGATACCTTCCTCGAGTTTGATCTTCTCATCTTTGGAAGACTTCCTGGAGAAGTGTACCAGGCCATTTTCTTGATCTACAGGCACGGCTACTTCATAGCATCCGGCCTTATTAAATAGACAATGTTGATTATCTTCTTCATCTTCGAAGAGGATGGGAATAGTTTTTTCACCGGTATGTAATACTCGTTTCTTATAGTCTATAATTATATCGCGTTGTCTCAATATATTGTTTCCTAATATTCCGTCGTAAAAGTCATGAAACTGGCAGACAAATAATTCAATTTCGTGAGTTCTGTCGCTTAGTTCCTCAAAGAGGGGGATCCTTACTTTCTCGCAAAGATCAACTGTATGTTGAAGGGTCTTCAGACTTATTTTTGGGGCGTTAATTTTCCACTTAGGATGGCAAATGCCAGGATTAATGATTGAGTGTGTAGCTCCTGTATCTATGATAAACTTTAGGGGCTTGGTTTTTGTTTTAAAGACTATATATGGTAGTCTTCGTCCAAGGCTTGTGAAGGAAAATTTTCTGCTACCTCGTTTTTATTTATATCCATGGGTTCTGGTGGTGGTTGCCGTTCCAGATACCAAGGATTTGCGGATGCATCGAAGTTCTAGGGATTTTGACCTTCATTTGTGTTAAGTCTGTAACTTGTTTCGTGAGGTCTTTTTCGTCGTTCGTTTTGTTGGTTGTTAACATTAAATCTATTAATATTATTTCTATTGTAATTGTTATTAAGTCTTTTGTTGTTATTATTATTATATTATTATCTGTTACTATTATTATTGTTATTTTTACTATTTGACCTGCTGTTGTCATTATAATTATTATTAAATCTATTATTGTTATTGTGATAGTTATTATTAATATTACTGTCGTAATTATTATAATTATTTAGTCTTCTAATATTATAATTGTTGTAATTATTATTGCGGGCTTTGTTGTCGTTTTGCCCGTTTTTGGTTTAATAGATTTGCCCATTTGAGCCATAATAGCCATAGCCAGCTGTAAAGAGAATATCCATAGCCGATTCGAGAGATTCGGGATCTCTACAGAATAGAATAGTTCTCATGGGCTCTGGGAGTTTGTTTTTAAAAATATTGAGAGCGGTCTTCATGTTGTTCCGTGTACATTCGTTAGACACGTTCCTTGCACCTAAAACTATTTGCGTCTTATTGTTGAGTGTTCTTAGTTTACTTTTGATGTCATTGTAGAATTCAAGGGTATTGGTTTGGAAAATTACACTTCGTAAATTGTCGTACAGTTCGTCTATGTTCAGGCGGTCTCCAAAGTTGTTTTGGAGGATCTGTCTTACGTCTCGCCAAAGGGTAGCATGGCAGTTTATTTCAACGGTTTCTTTTGCTCTGCCTTTTAATTTACTTTTGATTATGTCGCTAAATAAGAGTTGAGATGCTTCGTTATAAGCTTGTAGTACGGGGCTAACTCTGTCCACTAAATTAATAAAAGTTTGAAAGTTTTTGAGCTTGCCGTCAAATTCGGGGTGGCTGTTTAAATATTTGAGAGGGTCAATTTGTATGGCAGGAGCTTCATCGTTCGGTATCTTGAAAAAAATTTTATGCTATCTCTGATTCCAAATGACCCTTACAAAGAAGTTTTCTGTTTTCTTTTAGAGGACACTTATTACTTTATTTCACTTTCCTGGAACGTGTTAATTTGTTGCACTTTTCTGCTTTATTTTAAAGAACACTTCGTCCAGTCCGGGAATGTTGTTCGTCCTGGAACAATTTATTCGCGTCGGCGTAAGTGAAAGAAATTTTCCTCCTCTTGGGGAATAATTTACGTTAAACGTCGATGCGCTTTATGTCTTTAATAAGATCTATTGAACTTTCAATCAGCGCATCCTACCGACTGCGCCATTTATGTTTCTTCGACGGATAAATAAAACTCTTGTTTTATTTTATAACACCAACTTTATTTATTAAATTCCCTCACATTGGATGAAAGGAGATATAGGCTTGTCCATACCTTTTGAAGCGAGAGAAAATAACTCTACTATTATTTACTATAATCCCGGTATACAATTCTTATTGTATACATGAACCGGTATTCGAAAAGGCACCCCAATACAGCCTCACATTGGGTGAAAGGAGATAGAGGCTTGTCCGTACCTTTTGAAGTGCGAGAACTAACTCTTCGAGACAATTCCACTTCTATTTATACCACTCATCGCCTACTTGATTTGATTTCAAAATATCAATGTCTACTTTGTTTTAATTCAATTGAATTCAATATATCAATGCCTACTTCGTTTTAATTCTATTGAATTCAATATATCAATGGCTACTTCGTTTTAATTCAATTGAATTCAATATATCAATGCCTACTTTGTTTGTATTAATTTGATTTGGGTAAGTGTAACAACTAGGCTCATTAATCATCGCCTAGCGGTGCCTTCTGGTTAAGGGAATCCCTCTTTCAGCACGGATGGATGGGAAGGAACAGGGTTGCTGTTGGGTTGCCCCTTCCATATTTGTCCCTTCAGGGTTGTCCCTTCCATCTGCACCGCCAAGCGATCTATGATGCCCTTCTTTATAAGAAGAACTCTCCGTACGTAATGCGATACGCAGTTCCAATAGTCTTTTGAGTACATCATTTTTCCTGTTGCGCTTTCTGGAGAGAGCCCTCCTATTTTCTCCGAGAGGTGCGAACGACGTCTTGTCAATCTTGCACACGTAAAGAACGTACGGTAGACGTCATCTATCATTCCCGGGCAGAGCACGCTAGCTGGGGACGGTGACTTTCCCATCTTATACAGGTAAGCTATCTGTAAGTAGTCTGTTCCGCCATCAAAGCCCAGAAGAATAATAAAGCGCCAGGTATCATGAGGCATGAGATTCCAGTGGAGATCATTAAACATCAAGGTAGCAGCGTTCAGAAAGCCATCCATAAGATCAACCAGCAAATCTCGCAACAAGAACGTATGCCGGACGAGTGGAAAAAGATCTTAGCAAAAGCAGCAGATCATACGCCAACACTGGTGTTGGGGTGTATCAAAGTGGCTTTAGAGCGATAAACGAATAAACGAATTGCAGGTCAAAGATAAACGAATTGCAGGTCAAGCAGGTACTTGAGAAATGCTGGGAGCTCAACATAGACGTTTCTCAGGTTTTTTTTCTATTTTAAGCGAGCATGCGACAATACGATCGTAACGTTACGTATTCCGTTGTGTAGGCGACATATAAACAAACAAAAAAGAAAAAAAAATCTCAGCAAAAAAAGTGTCAGAACAAGTCTCAGAAAAAAAATTCTCAGTAGAAAAAAAATTCTTGGAACACTTCTGAGAAAAATGTTCAGTCAATATTATTCACTTGTTTGTTGTGAACAACAAACTATAAGAAAGCGAGTAAAATGTTGAGTAGATAGAATAATAAGGCTTGAAGTATCGACAAATATAGAATAACCCAGAATTGAGAAATATCGGTAAATAGAGACTAAACCAGAATTGTGAAGTACCGATACATGAAAACTGAACCAGAATTGTGAAGCATAGATAAATAAGGAAAAATCCAGAATAGTGAAGTACCGATGAATATAGTTTAAACCAGAATTGTGAACTCAATTCACACATTCAAGTGAAGTCCCGAAATCAAGAAGAGGTGGACAGAATCACCGCAGCAGATCTCATACGCTCAATAGAAGTTCCGAAATTAAGCAAAGCTGGTCAAAATCTTCGCAGCAGAATTCAGACGCTCAAGTGAAGTCCTGAAATCATGCAGATGTGGTCAGAAACAGCGGAGCAGAGTTCATACGCTCGTGAAGTCCCGAAATCAAGCTGAGGTGGTCTTTTAACATTGTTCATTTTTTGTTCGCTGCAGGTGCGACGTATCGTTTGCGACAGTAAATTATATTATTATTAACTAATTATATTACAATTATTTATTTATTTTTTTTTTATTATACATCATACCTTACTGTGAATGATATAATGCTCCGAAATATGAAATAATGCTTTGAAATAATTCTTCACTTTGGAATCCCAACCAAGTGATTCCGTGAAACGACGTCGACAATCTCGCAAGTCCGTATTAGTAGCCAACTCAATGAGTCGAGAACAAACGCCTTATATGCTCATAATATCACTGTTGGTGAATTTGTCTAGTTAGGCGTCAAAGTTCCGAGTAAGGCGTATGAAACAGACGAAATACACCGAAGAGTAAAGCTCCTAAATAAAATTTTTATTCAGTTCTGCAAGTTATGAAGGGCAGGTACAATAAAACAAAACTACATGCATACATATCTGTGATAAGACCCATGAAATGTTATGTTATATTCCTGAAACATGGAACCTAACCCAAGCATCCGAAAATATATTGAACGCCTTTGAGTGATCGAACGCTAGACGGGGAACAATGGCGATTTCGATATAACCATGAGCCCCATCAAATTTTTGAAGATCCGGGGTAATCAAAAAAAGTAATATTGTGGAAGCTGCAATAACCTGGCCATTTGAATTGAAGGGACAAATAACGTATACACAAAAAGATATTCACTAGGCGAACTGTAGATCAGAGGCTAGTGGGGAAACCGAAGAAACGTTGGTCTGACTCTGATTACGAAGTCAGTTCAACACTGCTCCGATCTCGAAATTGGAGAGCAATCAATGTACCGTGACTATTGAAGGCGCTTCTTGCAGGGAGCCAAGGCCGGAAAGACAAGCACACTTAAAACATGCATACATGCATACACAAATATAACCAGGTATAAAAATACACATACATACAAATACACATGCATACAAACATACGTACATACCATACATGAATATTTGCATAATTCATACATGCATGCACACATACACAAATACATACACACATACAAACACTCAGAAATACATACATATCTGCATACATAAATACTGATACATAAACATACATGCACGCATACATACATGAATAACGACTGCAATCAATTCTTGGGGTGTGACTTCTTCACTCTCATCCGCAAAGTGGATTCATTCATGCCACAATACAGATAAGGCACTTAACTGAGTGAGAAAAAGCTGGCGTATCTAGACATCGCCTTCAAAATCTGTTGTCGCGCTGAGCTCCATTAAGCTTTCCTCGTTAACATTTGCTCTCTAGCTCCATGTTTCAAAAGGAACTGTGTCCAAGAATACTTGGCATGCTTAGACCAGATGTTGTGTTCATTTCAGAAACAAGACTAAAAATTAAACACAAACTTCACTTGGGGAAATATGAAGTCATAAGGGATGATGTCCCAGATGGAATCCTTAGAGTAGCTATGGCCTTGAAGGAGCATCTCAAAATTCGAAGACACTGTCTTCCAAGTCTGAAGTGTGGAGACGTCATGGTATTAAGCTCAGTTCTGGGAGTTTACACCTTTGCATTTGTTGGAATATACGTTAAACACCGATATTCGGGAGTGGATATCACTGAAGACTTGGAAACAGTATCCGCGTTGTGTGAACAGTTTGGATCCTTTGCGATAGGGGGTGATTTGAACGCAAGACATCCTTCCTGGGGTAACCCCGCATCTAATGGATATGGAACGGCTCTGTTCAACTGGGTGCAAGTAAATATGGATCTCATTTCGATTGCGGCGAACGAGCCCAACTTTCGAAGACTCAACCACTGACTTTTTCATTGTGTCTTCCAATCTGGTAAATATCCCCCACAGCTGGAGGAACTTTGAATGTAGGTTTCTTGACGCTGAGTCTGATCACCTTTTTTTACAGCTCGCTTTAAGAGTTAGAAAGGGTATACAGCTGGAGGTAGAAGAACCTCAATTCCTTATCCCACACAAGTGTATTGATTATGAAGCAGTTAGTGCTGACTTGAGTGTGAAACTTGACGATATTTCAATGAGTAGCTAGAAAAATCTCACAATCACCGAAATCAACGAGGGGATCGCTTGCTTAAATTCAACCCTTGATACGGTCGTCTCAAAAAGATTCATAAAAAACTTCTCCAGGCATTACCTGAATAAAGATTTAACACAGGGTATTTAGGAGCTTCATCGCAGACGTAACACCCTAAAAAACTACTCTCAAGAATATACCATCGCAACTTGAATGTTGTTACCTGGGAGTACCAGAGGATTCACCTTCTCACACTCTCCGTTAATAGAATGATCTTGAGAAGAACATCTAATTTTGCGAGAAAAAGTTCGAACAGAGGCTAGCAAATATCAGAATCGGTACGTGGATGTTTCCCGAAATAAACGAAATAATTGGCCGTAAGCGCCTGCTAGGAGTTCTCACTTATAACGTTTCCATGCTCAGGGATGAAAAGGCCGTTGCTTACTCCATCGCAAATCGTTTTGCGAAAGTTCTTCAAGTGGAGACGGCAAGTGAGGACTCTACTATCAATTCGTTGGTTAAAAGAACTATATCAACGTTTGACAGGGACCACAAGAACCTGTGATTGACTACATTTTCCGATTCGACTCCGTCGGACGCTCCTACTGGCAGTACCCTATTTGTGAGCCCTGAGAGACTCAGGATGCTCGCACTTGAGCGAAATTCCAAAAAATCGGCTGGGGCTGATGGAATTTCAAATTATTTTATAAAAAAAACTTCCCCATACTTATCTCGCAATCCTTCTTAACAATTGCATAAACATTTGCTACTTCCCTCAGCAGTGGAGATGCGCCGAAATATTGTTCATTCCGAAAGAGTCCAACAGTACTGACATAGTCGATACTCGGCCTATATCTCTTCAGTCCAACGTAGGGAAGTTAATGGAAAGAGTAATCCTTCAAGGCATTAAACAGTTCTCTGGAGAAGCAGGAACTGTACTGGAAAGACAATTTGGCTTCAAAAGAGCTCACTCAACGGTAGAAGTAGAAATTTTTCAAGCCAGTATAAAAAAAAATTGGCAGGCCAGAAAGGCCGTGATAGCGTGCCTCATTAAACTAGAGAAAGCCTTTGATTCGGTTTGGATCGACGGACTTATCTACAAGCTCATTCAATTTGGCTTCCCGGTTAGTGTTACAAAAATAGTAGGCAGTTACATGAAGTGACGTACTGCCTTTGCGGTGTCTTCTGGAGCTAGTTCCGAACCCTTTGGTACCGATTCAGCGGTCCTTCAGGGCACTATTCTAGGCACCTTTCTCTTTTATATATTCACGTCTGATATTCTCCGTATCAGAGATGAATTTAAACCTAGAATCGAGGTGTATTTCTTCTCTAACGACTTATTGGCGTGGTCATCTGAGCACAATCTCCGCTTTGCGCGAACGAGACTCCAAAGGTACCTGGACCCGTTAACTGCATGCTATGGAAAGTGGGGGATGAGTTTTAACTCTAGGAAAAGCGAGCTAATTGTGTTCAAGAACCACAGCAAATCTATGAACGTCGAACGAAGAATATCTGTGATACGAGGGTAAAGCTAAACGGACAGGCGGTGTACTGCTATAAGCAAGCGATGTATCTGCGGGTGATTTTCGATACGAAAAACACCTTCAGTGCTCACGCACACTGCGCTGGGAAGAAAGCCGCATCTGCATACCATCTTCTTATGCCTCTTTTAAGGAATAGTCAGCGAACAACAGGCGGGATATCAAAGTCGCGTGTGAGAAGCGGTCGCGAACGTAGCAACAGCAGTGCGGTATAGATTACACTCCCGGGTGAGAACCAGAAAGTGCGGCTCAAGCCAATGATAGTGTGCGTTAAACCACAGTGAGACTCTCGAAGAACGGTGAAAAACTAAATGCTTGTGATAGTGTTGGTGTCGGTCAGTGAGAACCATTAAGAGCGCTGGAAAGTGTACTGCATATGACAGTGAGAAGCTAGAAGTGCGGTGGAAATCAACATTAAATGCTAGTGACAGTATTAGTGAAGTGTGCACACCACTGAACATAACGTCGAGGATATCGAACCAATATAATCTTGGGTGAGTCAGATTTTTCGCTAACTGTGACCCGTTTTACTAGTCACGGACTTATAGACTTTTTAAATTGATCTGATAGAGTTAAGGTACAATCTCGACTATTACTGACTATAAATGGAAGGGACGATGGGACCAGGACACGAACCAGACAAAAAAGACTCGACAAACTACTTCCAAGAACAGGCCAAACACTTACACAACATGCAGAGCCAGTTGGAGCAGGTTCTCAAAGAACTTAAGTTCACACGAGAACAACTGCAAAGCTCGCAACTGCAACTCCAGAAGGCTCACGACGAAATCCGTGAGCAAAGAAAGAAAAATGAGGAGCTTCTGCAAATCATTATTTCTATGAAAAAGCCCCCGAAGGCAAATAAAAAAAGAAAAATAGTGAACTCCCCCTCACCAACCAGGGAGTCAGCCTCCTCATCAAGTGATGAAAAAGAGGAGAACACCAGCTCAGAAGAGGAAGAAGGAGAAGAGGAAGAAGCCTGTGAAGAAGAAGAGACACAGGAAGAGGAGATGAAAGAAGTTCACGATGAGGAGGAATTCCCACCACTCCCGCCTACTAAACCAACCGTATGCTTCACTGATATGAAGACACAGCCAAGGGCACCAACTATCCCCCAAAAACCTAGTACACCAAGCAGCAACAAACCCGAAGACAAACAGGAACAAGGCGAACCCAACAAAAAACGCACGGTACCGGTTATTCTCAGGGAACCGGAGAAATGGACTCTACTGGCAAAAGAACTGAGGAAAAACAAAATTAACTTTGTTTCAGCCAAAAGGGTTTACCTAGGTATACAAATAACCCCCGAAACAACGAAAGACCATAGACAAATGACAAAACTACTGACTAATCTGAAATTGCAATACCATACATATTATCTACCTGAAGACAAAAAATTGAACGTCGTTCTTCGAGGACTTCACGGCCTTAGCTGTGAGGAAATCAAGGAAGACCTAGAAGTCCAGGGTTTCCACCGCATAGAAGTCTTCCCTATAAAACTTCAATCTGGACCATCCAAACTCATCAAGGTTCTTCTCCCGAAGGAAGAAACCTCGATATTCAATATCAGAGATGTCTGCCACCTGGTGTGTCAAGTTGAAGCACTGAAACCCCGAAACGGCTTGCCAATGTGTCACAACTGCCAGCAGTTCGGACATTCCTCGGGCAACTGCCATGCACAAGCGAGATGCGTTAAATGTGACGGGCTCCACCATCATAAAGATTGTAAGAAGCCGAAAGAGATTGCTCCAATTTGTGTAAATTGCAAAGGCGAGCATACAGCTAACTACGGGGGGTGTCCTAAGAACCCGAAGAATGTTAAGAAGACGTTTGCGCAAATAGCTGCCCAAAATAACACAAACACACAAGCAAACACACCACCCAATACTAAACCCACGAATAAACCACAACCAAAATCCCCCCCTACACTCACAACACCAGATATGGGGCAATTCTTTGCATCTATGCAGAATCAATTTCAATTGATGATGCAAGATATGATGACGAAGATGTTACAGGGGATGTTCACAGCCACAAACACTAATTCGCACACACACAAACACTAATGGATCTGGTGAATAGCATTTCTATACTCACGTGGAATGCCAATTCCTTGTATCAAAAGACTGGAGAATTTAAACAATTTATACTAGACTATAAATTTGATATTATTCTCATCCAGGAAACCTTTCTGAAACCAGGAATCCGTCTCCATTTCCCTAACTACACTCTGCACAGAAATGACAGACTGTCAGGTAGAGGAGGTGGAACAGCCATTCTCGTGAGGCGAAATGTACACCATCACCAGATCTTTACACCCCAGTTAGAAAAAACAGAAGTCACAGCTATCAAAGTGCAATCGAACTTCTTTGAATTTTCCGTGGTTTCTCTCTACAACCCCCCAAACAACAAGAAATTTGCACAAGACTTAGAAGCTCTCTTCACCCTAGAAGGTCCACTACTAATCATAGGCGACTTTAACGCATACCACCGCGACTGGGGAGCAGTGAGAAGTAACCGAGCCGGGGCTGAGCTTAACAGGTTCATCACTAGCATACAAGGCAGCTTACACATTCCAGACGAACCAACACACCACGTACGAAACTCAGCGACCACCATCGATTCAGAGAATTCTCCAGAGAATTTCACCACAACTTAAGAATCAGAGTCCTAAATGAGCTCTCCTCTGATCATCAACCGGTCCATTTTCTTTTAGAGGACGTCTTCATAGACGTACCGCTAAAAGAAAAGAAAACAACTGATTGGAAGGCTTTCCGAGACACGCTAGCAAATGAAAGTTTCACCCAAGAGTTAATAACAGCTAGAGATCTCGACAACCGAATTCTAGAAGTTACAGAAAAAATCAAACAGGTAAAGGAGAGCCATACAGCCACAACTCCGGCTAGGGAACATAGTCCCTACGAACTCCCTCAGGACTTAAGAAATCTGATAAGGAGGAAGAATCAAGCCCGGAGAAGAGCTAGGAGCACGGGTGATCCTAGACTAAAAACGAAAGCTTGCCGGTTGACCAACAAAGTCCGAAAGGAAATACTCGAGTTTCGAAATAACCAATGGGAAGGATTCCTACAAAGCCTGGAGCCTAGCGAGAACGCCTTTTGGAGGATAGCCAAATATTTTCGAACGAAAAACAAGACAGTTATGCCACCCATCCACGGACAAAACGGACTCCAATACGACACTTTAGGGAAGGCGGAGGCATTCGCGGATACCTTAGAACTACAGTTTCGCGAGAACTCCTTTCCGGAGGAGGATCTTGAAGAGGAGGAAGCAATTCTCTCAAAAGCTCGGAAAATAATATCTTCACGACACCATGAGGAGTACGAAATACGACCAATGGACCTCTACGAGACAAAAAATATTATACTGGGACTCAACAAACGAAAAACGCCAGGACTGGACATGGTAACCAACACAATGCTTAAATGGCTTCCCGACAACGTACTAACGACAATAACAAACATCATAAACAAAGTCTTCCAACTGCGAAAATTCCCACAAGCATGGAAACAAGCCACCGTAATAGTCATCCCCAAACCAGGAAAAGACCACAGATTTCCGCAAAATTGGAGACCGATTAGCCTCCTCTCTTCCATCTCCAAAATAGCCGAAAGGGCTATTCTGTATAGACTACAAGAAATCGTCACGAACAAAAACATCATCCCCAACGAACAATTTGGTTTCCGTGCCGAACATTCCACTGAACTCCAGCTCATCAGGGTGGTCCAACATATCCGAAACGGAATGAATCGCACCAAATCGACAGGCCTTGTTATGTTTGACATAGCAAAAGCCTTCGATAAAGTCTGGCATGCAGGACTAATCTTCAAAATGCATGAACTTCATATACCGCTCCAAGTGATACAAATAATTCACTCCTTTCTCAAAGGCAGAACCTTTCGTGTCAGAATTGACCAACATCTCTCAAATGTGCGATCGATCGAAGCTGGAGTTCCGCAAGGATCACCCATCTCACCAATTCTCTACAGTCTATACACTGCAGATCTGCCTACTCTGCCAAAAAACGTACGTTTATCCCTTTACGCGGATGACACTTGTATATTCTACACAGACCGACAAGCAGAAATCATCACGTCCAAACTGCAAAGCTCCATCGATATCCTCCTGGACTACTTCCGCAAATGGAAAATAAAACTTAATAGGGACAAAATCCAAGCACTGTTCGTTACGAGAAAGAAACAACAACGCCCTCGACTACTAAAAGTCGACAACGAACAGATAGCATGGAACAAGACAGCAAAATACTTAGGACTCACAATTGACAATCGCCTTACATGGAACGACCACATACGACAAAAACGACTACACTGTATACAAATCCTCGCATCCTTGTAACCAATCCTCAAATCCGGCCGTCTGAACATGACAAACAAAAGACTAATATACACACAAATAATACGACCAACGCTACTCTACGGCAGCATTGCATTCTACCAGACTTCGAAAACTAACAAAAAAGCACTCCAGACAATACAAAACAAGGCGCTAAGATGGATCGGAACAATTCCATGGTATATTAGAAACGTGGACATACACAAGGACTTCAGACTTGACTCAATTGAAAAATACATACGCGACAGAGCATTAAAACTTTTCGACCAAATAGACAAACACCCTAATAAAACCATGGAATTCCTAAAGATCCCCGACAAACGAAGTAAAATAACTTATCCCACAATCAGATCAATTACTGACACAAACTAGTAAAACAACTTAGGTCACAGTGAGTGCAAAGTCGCTCACAGACAAGATTGGAGCAAGAGTGCTAAATCGCACTGGCTCCAAGGAACCAACTACTCCAAGAACAACAGGCGGGTTAAGTCATTTATACGGTCATTTATACGGTTTTGATATGGCAGGCAACAGCAGCGTACAAGTGCAGCAAGATAGGGTTATTGGAGCGAAAAATCCTTCTGGCTTGCACTGGCTTGTACAAAAGGGAGGGCGGACAACCCTACCCCAACCGACTACTGTACCACGATGCAACGGTTGAACAAATCAATCTCCGCGATAGGAGGGTTGATCGAGCGCACGACCAAACGTACGGCGGAGCACTAGACCGCCACAATTAGGAACGCGGCAGACAGTCGAGCCTTGGAAGCAGTCAATGGTTAGGATAGGTAATTATATTTAATAATTTTAATTATAGTTAAAAAGAATATATTGCATAACTGTAAATTAAAAATTTGCAATTAAAACCAATTTGCTGTAAAATATTGTAAAAATGGGGGACAAAGCTTCGGCATTTAAAAAGTATATTGTTTGTAGTTTACTTGGCTTTCCGACAGTTGGTCGAGAATTCGTAAATAGCGAAATGCTCATAACGGTTCGGAATTCATAGAGTGGTAAAGTACCACTCTTTCGAAACATTAAACTAAATTGTTTTTTTTATAGCACATCACACAATTAACACATAACTCGCTCAGTCGGAAAACAAATCAAGAAGCCAAAAGGGATAAACCTTGGTTGGGTATAAAACTAATCACAAATGACTACTTTTTATCGCGTAACTAACCTATTGTGAAAATGTTGCACAAGGTAAAGCATGTTCGAGAAAATAATCGTAAATTTTGCGATGCAAATTAGTAATTTAAAGCGAGAGTATGAGTCCGAAAACGGATAACCAAAAATGTGACTTAGAAGACTGACAAGAGCAAACTGATCAACAACTCATAACAATAAAATTGGATACAGAAAATAGGAAAAAGAAATGTTTTCTTGTTCGCTCTGTCCATAGCTTTACGCGCCCGATATGTTATTTTCCGACTTTTGTTCGCTCTGGCGAGGAAAAGACGATTTTTGCATAGTTTTACGTGCCACATATGCTTTTTTCCGACTTTTGTTCGTTCTGGCGAAGAATAGGCGATCCGAATTTAGTTCGCCTGAACGAATTCCGACAAAATGTTCCCTGGGTACATACGTGCATAGATGCATACATACATATACACAATGCCGGTCGAAAGTTTGAGACCACTATAAAAAAATTGAGAAAAGAATAAAACTCGATATTTTTAA
>CATOZT010000333.1:0-50080 GCA_954870665.1 Stratiomys singularior
ATGATTGATGATTGATGATTGATGGTTGATGATTGATGGTTGATGATTGATGATTGATGATTGATGATTGATGATTTATGATTGATGATTGATGATTGATGATTGATGATTGGTGATTGATGATTGATGATTGATGATTGATGATTGATGATTGATGATTGATGATTGATGAATGATGCTTGATTATTGATGATTGATGATTGCTGATTTATGATTGATGATTGATGATTGATGATTAATGATTAATGATTAATGATTCGTGATTCATGATTCATGATTCATGATTGATGATTGATAATTGATAATCGATGATTTATGATTGATAATTGATGATTGATGATTGATGATTGATGATTGATGATTGATGATTGATTATTGATGATTGATGATTGATGATTGATGATTGATGATTGATGATTGATAATTGATGATTCATGATTGTTGATTGATGATTGATGATTGATGATTGCTGATTGATGATTGATAATTGATGATCGATGATTGATGATTGATGATTGATGATTGATGGTTGATGATTAATTGTTGATGATTGATGATTGATGATTGATCATTGATCATTGATGATTGATGATTGATGATTGATGATTGATGATTGATGATTGATGGTTGATTATTGATGATCGATGATTGATGATTGATGATTGATGAATGATGATTGATGATTGATGGTTGATGATTGATGGTTGATGATTGATGATTGATAATTGAAGATTGATGATTGATGGTTGATGATTGATGATTGATGATTGATGATTGATGATTGATGATTGATGACTGATGATTGATGATTGATGATTGATGATTGATGATTGATGATTGATGATTGATGAATGATCATTGATGATTGATGATTGATGATTGATGATTGATGATTGATGATTGATGTTTGATGATTGATGATTGATGATTGATGGTTGATTAATGATGATCGATGATTGATGAATGATGATTGATGAATGATAATTGATGATTGTTGGTTGATGATTGATGGTTGATGATTGATGATTGATGATTGATGATTGATGATTGATGATTGATGATTGATGGTTGATGATTGATGATTGATGATTAATGATTGATGACTGATGATTGATGATTGATGATTGATGATTGATGATTGATGATTGATGATTGATGATTGATGATTGATGATTGATGATTGATGATTGTTGATTGTTGATTGATGATTGATGATTGATGATTGATGATTGATGAATGATGATTGATGATTGATGATTGATGATTGATGATTGATGATTGATGATTGATGATTGATGATTGATGATTGATGATTGATGATTGATGATTGATGATTGATGATTGATGATTGATGATTGATGATTGATGATTGATGCTTGATTATTGGCGATTGATGATTGATGATTGATGATTGATGATTGATGATTGATGATTGCTGATTGATGATTGATGATTGATGATTGATGATTGATTATTGATGATTGATGATTGAAGATTGATGGTTGATGATTGATGATTGATGATTGATGATTGATGATTGATGATTGATGATTGATGATTGATGATTGATGATTGATGATTGATGATTGATAATGATAATTGATGATTGATGATTGATGATTGATGATTGATGATTGATAATTGATGTTTGATGATTGATAATGATAATTGATGATTGATATTTGATGATTGATGACTGATGATTGATGATTGATGATTGATGATTGATGATTGATGATTGATGATTGATCATTGATGATTGATGATTGATGATTGATGATTGATGATTGATGATTGACGATTGATGGTTGATGATTGATGATTGATGATTGTTGATTGTTGATTGATGATTGATGATTGATGATTGATTATTGATGATTGATGATTGATGATTGATGATTGATGATTGATGATTGATGATTGATGATTGATGATTGATGATTGATGATTGATGATTGATGATTGATGATTGATGATTGATGATTGATGATTGATGATTGATGATTGATGATTGATGATTGATGATTGATGATTGATGATTGATGATTGATGATTGATGATTGATGATTGATGATAGATTATTGATTGTTGATGGTTGATGATTGATGATTGAGGATTGATGATTGATGATTGATGATTGATGATTGATGATTGATGATTGATGATTGATGATTGATGATTGTTGATTGATAATGATAATTGATGATTGATCATTGAACATTGATGATTGATGACTGATGATTGATGATTGATGATTGATGATTGATAATATATGATTGCTGATTTATGATAAAGGATTGATGATAAATGATTGACGATTGAAGATTGATGATTGATGATTGATGATTGATGACTGATGATTGCTAATTGATGATTGATGATTGATGATTGATGACTGATGATTGATGATTGATGATTGATGATTGATGATTGATGCTTGATGATTGATGATTGATGATTGATGATTGATGATTGATGATTGATTATTGATGATTGATGATTGATGATTGATGATTGATGATTGATGATTGATGATTGATGATTGATGATTGATGATTGATGATTGATGATTGGTGATTGATGATTGATAATTGATGATTGATCATTGATGATTGATGATTGATGATTGATAATGATAATTGATGATTGATGATTGATAATTGAACATTGATGATTAATGATTGATGATTGATGATTGATGATTGATGATTGATGATTGATGATTGATGATTGATGATTGACGATTGATGGTTGATGATTGATGATTGATGATTGTTGATTGTTGATTGATGATTGATGATTGATGATTGATGATTGATGATTGATGATTGATGATTGATGATTGATGATTGATGATTGATGATTGATGATTGATGATTGATGATTGATGATTGATGATTGATGATTGATGATTGATGATTGATGATTGATGATTGATGATTGATGATTGATGATTGATGATTGATGATTGATGATTGATGATTGATGATTGATGATTGATTATTGATTGTTGATGGTTGATGATTGATGATTGAGGATTGATGATTGATGATTGATGATTGATGATTGATGATTGATGATTGATGATTGATGATTGATGATTGATGATTGATGATTGATGATTGATGATTGATGATTGATGATTGATGATTGATGATTGATGATTGATGATTGATGATTGATGATTGATGATTGATGATTGTTGATTGATAATGATAATTGATGATTGATCATTGGACATTGATGATTGATGACTGATGATTGATGATTGATGATTAATGATTGATGATTGATGATTGATAATATATGATTGATGATTTAAGATAAAGGATTGATGATAAATTATTGACGATTGAAGATTGATGATTGATGATTGATGATTGATGATTGATGATTGATGATTGATGACTGATGATTGCTAATTGATGATTGATGATTGATGATTGATGGCTGATGATTGATGATTGATGATTGATGATTGATGATTGGTGATTGATAATTGATGATTGATGATTGAGGATAGATAATTGATGATTGATGATTGATGATTGATGATTGATGATTGAGATGATTGATGATTGATGATTGATGATTGATGAGTTATGATTGATGATTGATGATTGTTGATTGATGATTGATGATTGATGATTGATGTTTGATGATTGATGATTGATAATTGATGATCAATGATTGATGATTGATGATTGATGATTGATGATTGATGATTGATGATTGATGGTTGATGATTGATGGTTGATGATTGATGATTGATGATTGATGATTGATGATTGATGATTGATGATTGATGATTGATGATTGATGATTGATTATTGATGATTGATGGTTGATGATTGATGATTGATGATTGATGATTGATGATTGATGATTGATGATTGATGATTGATGATTGATGATTAATGGCTGATGATTGATGATTGATGATTGATGATTGATGATTGATGATTGATGATTGATGATTGATGATTGTTGATTGATGATTGATGATTGAGGATAGATGATTGATGATTGATGATTGATGCTTGATTATTGATGATTGATGATTGATGATTGATGATTGATGACAAATGATTGATGATTGATGATTGATTATTCATGATTCATGATTCATGATTGATGATTGATGATTGATGATTGATGATTGATGTATGATGATTGATGATTGATGATTGATGATTGATGATTGATGATTGATGATTGATGATTGATGATTGATGATTGATGATTGATGATTGATGATTGATGATTGATGATTGATGATTGATGATTGATGATTGATGATTGATGATTGATGATTGATGATTGTTGATTGACGATTGATGGTTGATGATTGATGATTGATGATTGTTGATTGTTGATTGATGATTGATGATTGATGATTGATAATTGATGATTGATTATTGATGATTGATAATGATAATTGATGATTGATGATTGATGATTGATAATGATAATTGATGATTAATGATTGATATTTGATGATTGATGACTGATGATTGATGATTGATAATTGATGATTGATCATTGATGATTGATGATTGATGATTGATGATTGATAATGATAATTGATGATTGATGATTGATAATTGAACATTGATGATTAATGATTGATGATTGATGATTGATGATTGATGATTGATGATTGATGATTGATGATTGATGATTGATGATTGATGATTGATGATTGATGATTGATGATTGACGATTGATGGTTGATGATTGATGATTGTTGATTGTTGATTGATGATTGATGATTGATGATTGATGATTGATGAATGATGATTGATGATTGATGATTGATGATTGATGATTGATGATTGATGATTGATGATTGATGATTGATGATTGATGATTGATGATTGATGATTGATGATTGATGATTGATGATTGATGATTGATGATTGATGATTGATGATTGATGATTGATGATTGATGATTGATGATTGATGATTAATGATTGATTATTGATTGTTGATGGTTGATGATTGATGATTGAGGATTGATGATTGATGATTGATGATTGATGATTGATGATTGATGATTGATGATTGATGATTGATGATTGATGATTGATGATTGATGATTGTTGATTGATAATGATAATTGATGATTGATCATTGAACATTGATGATTGATGACTGATGATTGATGATTGATGATTGATGATTGATGATTGATAATATATGATTGATGATTTAAGATAAAGGATTGATGATAAATGATTGACGATTGAAGATTGATGATTGATGATTGATGATTGATGATTGATGACTGATGATTGCTAATTGATGATTGATGATTGATGATTGATGACTGATGATTGATGATTGATGATTGATGATTGATGATTGATGATTGATGATTGATGATTGATGCTTGATGATTGATGACTGATGATTGATGATTGATGATTGATGATTGATTATTGATGATTGATGATTGATGATTGATGATTGATGATTGATGATTGATGATTGATGATTGGTGATTGATGATTGATAATTGATGATTGATCATTGATGATTGATGATTGATGATTGATAATGATAATTGATGATTGATGATTGATAATTGAACATTGATGATTAATGATTGATGATTGATGATTGATGATTGATGATTGATGATTGGTGATTGATGATTGATAATTGATGATTGATCATTGATGATTGATGATTGATGATTGATGATTGATAATGATAATTGATGATTGATGATTGATAATTGAACATTGATGATTAATGATTGACGATTGAAGATTGATGATTGATGATTGATGATTGTTGATTGTTGATTGATAATTGATGATTGATGATTGATGATTGATTATTGATGATTGATGATTGAAGATTGATGGTTGATGATTGATGATTGATGATTGATGATTGATGGTTGATGATTGATGATTGATGATTGATGATTGATGATTGATGATTGATGATTGATGATTGATGATTGATGATTGATGATTGATGATTGATAATTGATGATTGATGATTGATGATTGATAATGATAATTGATGATTAATGATTGATGATTGATGATTGATAATGATAATTGATGATTGATGATTGATATTTGATGATTGATGACTGATGATTGATGATTGATGATTGATGATTGCTGATTGATGATTGATGATTGATGATTGATGATTGATGATTGATGATTGATGATTGATGATTGATGATTGATGATTGATGATTGATGATTGATGATTGATGATTGATAATTGATGATTGATGATTGATGATTGTTGATTGATGATTGATGATTGATGATTGCTGATTGATGATTGATAATTGATGATCGATGATTGATGATTGATGATTGATGGTTGATGATTGATTGTTGATGATTGATAATTCATGATTGATGATTGACGATTGATGGTTGATGATCGATGATTGATGATTGATGATTGATGGTTGATGATTGATTGTTGATGATTGATAGTTGATGATTGATGATTGACGAATGATGGTTGATGACTGATGATTGATGATTGATGATTGATGATTGATGATTGATAATATATGATTGATGATTTAAGATAAAGGATTGATGATAGATGATTGACGATTGAAGATTGATGATTGATGATTGATGATTGATGATTGATGATTGATGATTTATGATTGATGATTGATTATTGATGATTGAAGATTGATGGTTGATTATTGATGATTGATGATTGATGGTTGATGATTGATGATTGATGATTGATGATTGATGATTGATAATTGATGATTGATGATTCATGATTCATAATGATAATTGATGATTGATGATTGATGATTGATAATGATAATTGATGATTGATGATTGATATTTGATGATTCATTACTGATGATTGATGATTGATGATTGATGATTGCTGATTTATGATTGATGATTGATGATTGATGATTGATGATTGATGATTGATCATTGATGATTGATGATTGATGATTGATGATTGATGATTGATTATTGATGATTGATGATTGATAATTGATGATTGATGATTTTTGATTGATGATTGATGATTGATGATTGCTGATTGATGATTGATGATTGATAATTGATGATCGATGATTGATGATTGATGATTGATGGTTGATGATTGATTGTTGATGATTGATAATTGATGATTGATGATTGACGATTGATGGTTGATGAGTGATGATTGATGATTGATGATTGATGGTTGTTGATTGTTGATTGATGATTGATGATTGATGATTGATGATTGATAATTGATGATCGATGATTGATGATTGATGATTGATGATTGATTATTGATGGTTGATGATTGATGGTGGATGATTGATGATTGATGATTGATGATTGATGATTGATGATTGATAATTGATGATTGATGATTGTTGATTGATGATTGATGATTGATGATTGATGATTGCTGATTGATGATTGATGATTGATGATTGATGATTGATGATTGATGATTGATGGTTGGTGATTGATTGTTGATGATTGATGATTGACGATTGATGGTTGATGATTGATGATTGATGTTTGACGATTGATGATTGTTGATAAATGATTGACGATTGATGATTGATGATTGATAATTGATGATCGATGATTGATGATTGATGATTGATTATTGATGGTTGATGATTGATGGTGGATGATTGATGATTGATGATTGATGATTGACGATTGATGGTTGATGATTGATGATTGATGATTGATGATTGATGATTGATGATTAATGATTGTTGATTGTTGATTGAATATTGATGATTGAGGATAGATGATTGATGATTGATGATTGATGCTTGATTATTGATGATTGATGATTGATGATTGATGTTTGCTGATTGATGATTGATGATTGATGATTAATGATTCATGATTGATGATTGATGATTGATGATTGATAATGATAATTGATGATTGATGATAGATATTTGATGATTGATGATTGATGATTGATGATTGATGATTGATGATTGATGATTGATGATTGATGATTGATGATTGTTGATTGATGATTGATGATTGATGATTGATGATTGATGATTGATGATTGATGATTGATGATAAATGATTGATGATTGATGATTGATGATAAATGATTGATGATTGATGATTGATGATTGGTGATTGATGATTGATGATTGATGGTTGATGATTAATGATTGATGATTGATGATTGATGATTGATGACTGATGTCTGATGATTGATGAATGATGATTGATGACTGATGATTGATAATTGTTGATTGATGATTGATGATTGTTGATTGATGATTGATGATTGATGATTGATGATTGATGATTGATGATTGATGATTGATGGTTGATGATTGATGGCTGATTATTGGTGATTGATGATTGATGATTGATGATTGATGATTGTTGATTGACGATTGATGGTTGATGATTGATGATTAATGATTGATGATTGCTGATTGTTGATTGATGATTGATGATTGAGGATAGATGATTGATGATTGATGATTGATGCTTGATTATTGATTATTGATGATTGATGATTGATGTTTGATGATTATTGTTTGATGATTGATGATTGATGATTGATGATTGATGATTGATGATTGATGATTGATGATTGATGATTGATGATTGATGATTGATGATTGATGATTGATGATTGATGATTGATGATTGATGATTGATGATTGATGATTGATGATTGATGAATGATGATTGATGATTGATGATTGATGATTGATAATTGATGATTGATGATTGATGATTGATGATTGTTGATTGATGATTGATGATTGATGACTGATGATTGATGATTGATGATTGATGATTGATGATTGATGATTGATGATTGATGATTGATGATTGATGATTGATGATTGATGATTGATGATTCATGATTCATGATTCATGATTCATGATTCATGATTGATGATTGATTATTTTTGATATTTTATTGATGATTGATGATCGATGATTTATGATTAATGATTGATGATTGATAATTGATGATTGATGATTGATGATTGATGATTGTTGATTGATGATTGATGATTGATGACTGATGATTGATGATTGATGATTGATGATTGATGATTTTTGATATTTGATTGATGATTGATGATCGATGATTTATGATTAATGATTGATGATTGATAATTGATGATTGATGATTGATGATTGATGATTGTTGATTGATGATTGATGATTGATGACTGATGATTGATGGTTGATGATTGATGATTGATGATTGATGATTGATGATTGATGATTGATGATTGATGATTGATGATTGATGATTGATGATTGATGATTGATGATTGATGATTGATGATTGATGATTGATGATTGATGATTGATGATTGATGATTGATGATTGATGAATGATGATTGATGATTGATGATTGATGATTGATAATTGATGATTGTTGATTGATGATTGATGATTGATGACTGATGATTGATAATTGATGATTATTGATTGATGATTGATGATTGATGACTGATGATTGATAATTGATGATTGATGATTGATGATTGATGATTGATGATTGATGATTGATAATTGATGATTGTTGATTGATGATTGATGATTGATGACTGATGATTGATAATTGATGATTGATGATTGATGATTGATGATTGTTGATTGATGATTGATGATTGATGATTGTTGATTGATGATTGATGATTGATGACTGATGATTGATGATTGATGATTGATGATTGATGATTTTTGATATTTGATTGATGATTGATGATCGATGATTTATGATTAATGATTGATGATTGATAATTGATGATTGATGATTGATGATTGATGATTGTTGATTGATGATTGATGATTGATGATTGATGATTGATGATTGATGATTGATGATTGATGATTGATGAATGATGATTGATGATTGATGATTGATGATTGATAATTGATGATTGTTGATTGATGATTGATGATTGATGATTGATGATTGATGATTGATGATTGATGATTGATGATTGTTGATTGATGATTGATGATTGATGATTGATGATTGATGATTGATGATTGATGGTTGATGATTGATGGCTGATTATTGGTGATTGATGATTGATCATTGATGATTGTTGATTGACGATTGATGGTTGATGATTGATGATTAATGATTGATGATTGCTGATTGTTGATTGATGATTGATGATTGAGGATAGATGATTGATGATTGATGATTGATGCTTGATTATTGATTATTGATGATTGATGATTGATGTTTGATGATTATTGTTTGATGATTGATGATTGATGATTGATGATTGATGATTGATGATTGATGATTGATGATTGATGATTGATGATTGATGATTGATGATTGATGATTGGTGATTGATGATTGATGATTGATGATTGATGATTGATGATTGATGATATATGATTGCTGATTGATGATTGATGATTGATGATTAATGATTCATGATTCATGATTCATGATTCATGATTCATGATTGATGATTGATGATTGATGATTGATGATTGTTGATTGTTGATTGATGATTGATGATTGATGATTGATAATTGATGATCGATGATTGATGATTGATGATTGATTATTGATGGTTGATGATTGATGGTGGATGAATGATGATTGATGATTGATGATTGATGATTGACGTTTGATGGTTGATGATTGATGATTGATGATTGATGATTGATGATTGATGATTAATGATTCATGATTCATGATTCATGATTCATGATTCATGATTCATGATTCATGATTGATGATTGATGATTGATGATTGATGATTGATGATTGATGATTGATGATTGATGATTGATGATTGATGATTGATGATTGATGATTGATGATTGATGATTGATGATTGATGATTGATGATTGATGATTGATGATTGATGATTGATGATTGATGATTGATGATTGATGATTGATAATTTATGATTGATGATTGTTGATTGATGATTGATGATTGATGATTGCTGATTGATGATTGATAATTGATGATCGATGATTGATGATTGATGATTGATGGTTGATGATTGATTGTTGATGATTGATAATTGATGACTGATGATTGACGATTGATGGTTGATGAGTGATGATTGATGATTGATGATTGATGGTTGTACATTGTTGATTGATGGTTGATGATTGATGATTGATAATTGATGATCGATGATTGATGATTGATGATTGATGATTGATTATTGATGGTTGATGATTGATGGTGGATGATTGATGATTGATGATTGATGATTGATGATTGATGATTGATAATTGATGATTGATGATTGTTGATTGATGATTGATGATTGATGATTGCTGATTGATGATTGATAATTGATGATCGATGATTGATGATTGATGATTGATGGTTGGTGATTGATTGTTGATGATTGATGATTGATGATTGACGATTGATGGTTGATGAGTGATGATTGATGATTGACGATTGATGATTGTTGATAAATGATTGACGATTGATGATTGATGATTGACGATTGATGATTGATTATTGATGATTAATGATTGATAATTGATGATTGATGATTGATGGTTGTTGATTGTTGATTGATGATTGATGATGGATGATTGATAATTGATGATCGATGATTGATGATTGATGATTGATGATTGATTATTGATGGTTGATGATTGATGGTGGATGATTGATGATTGATGATTGATGATTGATGATTGATGATTGATGATTGATGATTGATGATTGATGAGTGATAATTGATGATTGATGATTGTTGATTGATTATTGATGATTGATGATTGATGATCGATGATTGATGATTGATGATTGATGTTTGCTGATTGATGATTGATGATTGATGATTAATGATTCATGATTGATGATTGATGATTGATGATTGTTGATTGATGGTTACTGACTGATGATTGATGATTGATGATCGATGATTGATGATTGATGATTGATGATTGAAGAATGATGATTGATTATTGATGATTCATTATCGATGATTGATGATTGATGATTGATGATTGATGATTTATGATTGATGATTGATGATTGATGATTGATGATTGATGATTGATGATTGATTATTGATGATTAATGATTGGTAATTGATGATCGATGATTGATGCTTGATTATTGATGATTGATGATCGATGATTGATGATTGATAATTGATGATTGGTGACTGATGATTGATGATTGATGATTGATGATTGTTGATAAATGATTGACGATTGATGATTGATGATTGATAATTGATGATCGATGATTGATGATTGATGATTGATTATTGATGGTTGATGATTGATGGTGGATGATTGATGATTGATGATTGATGATTGATGATTGATGATTGACGATTGATGGTTGATGATTGATGATTGATGATTGATGATTGATGATTGATGATTGATGATTGATGATTGATGATTGATGATTGATGATTGTTGACTGTTGATTGAATATTGATGATTGAGGATAGATGATTGATGATTGATGATTGATGCTTGATTATTGATGATTGATGATTGATGATTGATTATTCATGATTGATGATTGATGATTGCTGATTGATGATTGATGATTGATGATTGATGATTGATGATCGATGATTGATGATTGATGATTGATGTTTGCTGATTGATGATTGATGATTGATGATTAATGATTCATGATTGATGATTGATGATTGATGATTGTTGGTTGATGGTTACTGACTGATGATTGATGATTGATGATTGATGATTGATGATTGAAGAATGATGATTGATTATTGATGATTCATGATTGATGACTGATGATTGATGATTGATGATTGATGATTGATGATTGATGATTGATGATTGATGATTGATGATTGATGATTGATGATTGATGATTGATGATTGATGATTGATGATTGATGATTGATGATTGATGATTGATGATTGATGATTGATGATTGATGATTGATGATTGATTATTGATGATTGATGATTGATAATTGATGATCGATGATTGATGCTTGATTATTGATGATTGATGATCGATGATTGATGATTGATGATTGATGATTGATGATTGGTGACTGATGATTGATGATTGATGATTGATGATTGATGATTGATGATCGATGATTGATGATTGATGATAGATAATTGGTGATCGACGATTGATGATTGATGATTGATGATGGATGATTGATGCTTGATGATTGATGATTGATGATTGATGATTTAAGATAAAGGATTGATGATTGATGATTGATGATTGATGATTGATTATTGATGATTCATGATTCATGATTGATGATTCATGATTCATGATTCATGATTCATGATTCATGATTCATGATTGATGATTGATGATTGATGATTGATGATTGATGATTGATGATTGATGATTGATGATTGATTATTGATTATTGATGGTTGATGATTGATGATCGAGGATTGATGATTGATGATTGATGATTGATGATTGATGATTGATGATTGATGATTGATGATTGATGATTGATGATTGATGATTGATGATTGATGATTGATGATTGATGATTGATGATTGATGATTGATGATTGATGATTGTTGATTGATAATGATAATTGATGATTAATCATTGAACATTGATGATTGATGACTGATGATTGATGATTGATGATTGATGATTGATGATTGATAATATATGATTCATGATTTAAGATAAAGGATTGATGATAGATGATTGACGATTGAAGATTGATGATTGATGATTGATGATTGATGACTGATGAATGCTAATTGATGATTGATGATTGATGATTGATGACTGATGATTGATGATTGATGATTGATGATTGATGATTGATGATTGATGATTGATGATTGATGATTGATGATTGATGATTGATGATTGATTATTGATGATTGATGATTGATGATTGATGATTGATGATTGATGATTGATGATTGATGATTGGTGATTGATGATTGATAATTGATGATTGATGATTGATGATTGATGAATGATGATTGATGATTGATAATGATTATTGATGATTGATAATTGAACATTGATGATTAATGATTGATGATTGATGATTGATGATTGATGATTGATGATTGATGATTGATGATTGATAATATATGATTGATGATTTAAAATAAAGGATTGATGATTGATGATTGATGATTGATGATTGATGAGAGATGATTGATGATTGATGATTGATGATTGATGATTGATGATTGCTAATTGATGATTGATGATTGATGATTGATGATTGATGATTGATGATTGATGATTGATGATTGATGATTGATTATTGATGATTGATGATTGATGATTGATGGTTGATGATTGATGATTGATGATTGATGATTGATGATTGATGATTGATGATTGATGATTGATAATTGATGATTGATGATTGATGATTGATAATGATATTTGATGATTGATGATTGATGATTGATGATTGATAATGATAATTGATGGTTGATGATTGATATTTGATGATTGATGACTGATGATTGATGATTGATGATTGATGATTGCTGATTGATGATTGATGATTGATGATTGATGATTGATCATTGATCATTGATGATTGATGATTGATGATTGATGATTGATGATTGATGATTGATGATTGACGATTGATGGTTGATGATTGATGATCGATGATTGTTGATTGTTGATTGATGATTGATGATTGATGATTGATGATTGATGATTGATAATTGATGATCGATGATTGATGATTGATGATTGATGATTGATGGTTGATGATTGATGGTTGATGATTGATGATTGATGATTGATGATTGATGATTGATGATTGACGATTGATGGTTGATGATTGATGATTGATGATTGATGATTGATGATTGATGATTGATGATTGATGATTGTTGATTGATAATGATAATTGATGATTGATCATTGAACATTGATGATTGATGACTGATGATTGATGATTGATGATTGATGATTGATGATTGATAATATATGATTGATGATTTAAGATAAAGGATTGATGATAGATGATTGACGATTGAAGATTGATGATTGATGATTGATGATTGATGATTGATGATTGATGATTGATGATTTATTATTGATGATTGATGATTGAAGATTGATGGTTGATGATTGATGATTGATGATTGATGATTGATGATTGATGATTGATGATTGATGATTGATGATTGATGATTGATGATTGATGATTGATGGTTGATGATTGATGATTGATGATTGAAGATTGATGATTGATGTTTGATGATTGATAATGATAATTGATGATTGATGATTGATATTTGATGATTGATGACTGATGATTGATGATTGATGATTGATGATTGATGATTGATGATTGATGATTGATGATTGATGATTGATGATTGATGATTGATGATTGATGATTGATGATTGATGATTGATCATTGATGATTGATGATTGATGATTGATGGTTGACGATTGATGGTTGATGATTGATGATTGATGATTGTTGATTGTTGATTGATGATTGATGATTGATGATTGATGATTGATGATTGATGATTGATGATTGATGATTGATGATTGATGATTGATGATTGATGATTGATGATTGATGATTGATGATTGATGATTGATGATTGATGATTGATGATTGATGATTGATGATTGATGATTGATGATTGATGATTGATAATTGATGATTGATGATTGATTATTGATTGTTGATGGTTGATGATTGATGATTGAGGATTGATGATTGATGATTCATGATTGATGATTGATGGTTGATGATTGATGATTGAGGATTGATGATTGATGATTGATGATTGATGATTGATGATTGATCATTGATGATTGATGATTGATAATTGATGATTGTTGATTGATAATGATAATTGATGATTGATCATTGAACATTGATGATTGATGACTGATGATTGATGATTGATGATTGATAATATATGATTGATGATTTAAGATAAAGGATTGATGATAAATGATTGACGATTGAAGATTGATGATTGATGTTTGATGATTGATGATTGATGACTGATGATTGATAATTGATGATTGATGATTGATGACTGATGATTGATGATTGATGATTGATGATTGATGATTGATGATTGATGATTGATGATTGATGATTGATGCTTGATGATTGATGATTGATGATTGATGATTGATGATTGATGATTGATGATTGATGATTGATGATTGATGATTGATGATTGATGATTGATGATTGATGATTGATGATTGATGATTGATGATTGATGATTGATGATTGATGATTGATGATTGATGATTGATGATTGATGATTGATGATTGATGATTGGTGATTGATGATTGATAATTGATGATTGATCATTGATGATTGATGATTGATGATTGATGATTGATAATGATAATTGATGATTGATGATTGATAATTGAACATTGATGATTAATGATTGAGGATTGATGATTGATGATTGATGATTGATGATTGATGATTGATGATTGATGATTGATGATTGATTATATATGATTGATGATTTAAAATAAAGGATTGATGATTGAAGATTGATGATTGATGATTGATGAGAGATGATTGATGATTGATGATTGATGATTGATGATTGATGATTGATGATTGATGATTGATGATTGATGATTGATGATTGATGATTGATGATTGATGATTGATGATTGATGATTGATGATTGATGATTGATGATTGTTGATTGATACTGATAATTGATGATTGATCATTGAACATTGATGATTGATGACTGATGATTGATGATTGATGATTGATGATTGATGATTGATGATTGATGATTGATGATTGATAATATATGATTGATGATTTAAGATAAAGGAATGATGATAAATGATTGACGATTGAAGATTGATGATTGATGATTGATGATTGATGACTGATGATTGCTAATTGATGATTGATGATTGATGATTGATGACTGATGATTGACGATTGATGATTGATGATTGATGATTGATGATTGATGATTGATGATTGATGCTTGATGATTGATGATTGATGATTGATGATTGATGATTGGTTATTGATGATTGATGATTGATGATTGATGATTGATGATTGATGATTGATGATTGATGATTGATGATTGATGATTGGTGATTGATGATTGATAATTGATGATTGATCATTGATGATTGATGGTTGATGATTGATGATTGATAATGATAATTGATGATTGATGATTGATAATTGAACATTGATGATTAATGATTGATGATTGATGATTGATGATTGATGATTGATGACTGATGAGAGATGATTGATGATTGATGATTCATGATTGATGATTGATGATTGATTATATATGATTGATGATTTAAAATAAAGGATTGATGATTGATAATTGATGATTGATGATTGATGATTGATGATTGATGATTGATGATTGATGATTGATTATTGATTATTGATGATTGATGATTGAAGATTGATGGTTGATTATTGATGATTGATGATTGATGATTGATGATTGATGATTGATGATTGATGATTGATGATTGATGATTGATAATGATAATTGATGATTGATGATTGATGTTTGATGATTGATAATGATAATTGATGATTGATGATTGATATTTGATGATTGATGACTGATGATTGAACATTGATGATTGATGATTGATGATTGATGATTGATCATTGATCATTGATCATTGATCATTGATCATTGATGATTGATGATTGATGATTGATGATTGATGTTTGACGATTGATGGTTGATGATTGATGATTGATGATTGTTGATTGTTGATTGATGATTGATGATTGATGATTGATGATTGATGATTGATGATTGATGATTGATGATTGATGATTGATGATTGATGATTGATGATTGATGATTGATGATTGATGATTGATGATTGATGATTGATGATTGATGATTGATGATTGATTATTGATTGTTGATGGTTGATGATTGATGATTGAGGATTGATGATTGATGATTGATGATTGATGATTGATGATTGATGATTGATGATTGATGATTGATGATTGATGATTGATGATTGATGATTGATGATTGATGATTGATGATTGATGATTGATGATTGTTGATTGATAATGATAATTGATGATTGATCATTGAACATTGATGATTGATGACTGATGATTGATGATTGATGATTGATGATTGATAATATATGATTGATGATTTAAGATAAAGGATTGATGATAAATGATTGACGATTGAAGATTGATGATTGATGATTGATGATTGATGATTGATGACTGATGATTGCTAATTGATGATTGATGATTGATGACTGATGATTGATGATTGATGATTGATGATTGATGATTGATGCTTGATGATTGATGATTGATGATTGATGATTGATGATTGATGATTGATAATTGATGATTGATGATTGTTGATTGATGATTGATGATTGATGATTGATGATTGATGATTGATGATTGATGATTGATGATTGGTGATTGATGATTGATAATTGATGATTGATCATTGATGATTGATGATTAATGATTGATGATTGATAATGATAATTGATGATTGATGATTGATAATTGAACATTGATGATTAATGATTGATGATTGATGATTGATGATTGATGATTGATGATTGATGATTGATGATTGATGATTGATTATATATGATTGATGATTTAAAATAAAGGATTGATGATTGATGATTGATGATTGATGATTGATGCTTGATGATTGATGATTGATGAGAGATGATTGATGATTGATGATTGATGATTGATGATTGATGATTGATGATTGATGATTGATGATTGATGATTGATGATTGATGATTGATGATTGATGATTGATGATTGTTGATTGATAATGATAATTGATGATTGATCATTGAACATTGATGATTGATGACTGATGATTGATGATTGATGATTGATAATATATGATTGATGATTTAAGATAAAGGAATGATGATAAATGATTGACGATTGAAAATTGATGATTGATGATTGATGATTGATGACTGATGATTGCTAATTGATAATTGATGATTGATGATTGATGACTGATGATTGATGATTGATGATTGATGATTGATGATTGATGATTGATGATTGATGATTGATGATCGATGATTGATGATTGATGATTGATTATTGATGATTGATGATTGATGATTGATGATTGATGATTGATGATTGATGATTGGTGATTGATGATTGATAATTGATGATTGATGATTGATGATTGATGATTGATGATTGATGATTGATGATTGATGATTGATGATTGATGATTGATAATGATAATTGATGATTGATGATTGATAATTGAACATTGATGATTAATGATTGATGATTGATGATTGATGATTGATGATTGATGATTGATAATATATGGTTGATGATTTAAAATAAAGGATTGATGATTGATGA
Organism: Stratiomys singularior; assembly: GCA_954870665.1. Taxonomy (NCBI): domain Eukaryota; kingdom Metazoa; phylum Arthropoda; class Insecta; order Diptera; family Stratiomyidae; genus Stratiomys; species Stratiomys singularior. Next base: position 19,365 of record CATOZT010000333.1, read on the forward strand.
TTGATGATTGATGATTGATGATTGATGATTGATGATTGATGATTGATGATTGATCATTGATCATTGATCATTGATGATTGATGATTGGTGATTGATGATTGATGATTGACGATTGATGGTTGATGATTGATGATTGATGATTGTTGATTGTTGATTGATGATTGATGATTGATGATTGATGATTGATGATTGATGATTGATGATTGATGATTGATGATTGATGATTGATGATTGATGATTGATGATTGATGATTGATGATTGATGATTGATGATTGATGATTGATGATTGATGATTGATGATTGATGATTGATGATTGATGATTGATTATTGATGATTCATGATTCATGATTCATGATTGATGATTGATGATTGATGATTGATGATTGATGATCGATGATTGATGATTGATGATTGATTATTGGTGATTGATGATTCAAGATTGATGGTAGATGATTAATGATATATGATTGATGATTGATGATTGATGATTGATGATTGATAATGATAATTGATGATTGATGATTGATGATTGATGATTGATGATTGATGATTGATGATTGATGATTGATGATTGATGATTGATGATTGATGATTGATGATTGATAATGATAATTGATGATTGATGATTTATATTTGATGATTGATGACTGATGATTGATGATTGATGATTGATGATTGATGATTGATGATTGATCATTGATGATTGATGATTGATGATTGATGATTGATGATTGATGATTGATGATTGATGATTGACGATTGATGGTTGATGATTGATGATTGTTGATTGTTGATTGATGATTGATGATTGATGATTGATGATTGATGATTTATAATTGATGATCGATGATTGATGATTGATGATTGATGATTGATGGTTGATGATTGATGGTTGATGATTGATGATTGATGATTGATGATTGATGATTGATGATTGATGATTGATGATTGACGATTGATGGTTGATGATTGATGATTGATGATTGATGATTGATGATTGTTGATTGTTGATTGATGATTGATGATTGATGATTGATGGTTGATGATTGATGGTTAATGCTTGATTATTGATGATTGATGATTGATGATTGATGATTGCTGATTGATGATTGATGATTGATGATTGATGATTGATGATTGATGATTGATGATTGATGATTGATGATTGAAGATTGATGATTGATGATTGATGATTGATGATTGATGATTGATGATTGCTGATTGATGATTGATGATTGATGATTAATAATTCATGATTGATGATTGATGATTGGTGATTGATGATTGATGGTTACTGACTGAAGATTGATGATTGATGATTGATGATTGATGATTGATGATTGATGATTGATCATTGATTATTGATAATTCATGATTGATGATTGATGATTGATGATTGATGATTGATGATTGACGATTGATGATTGATGATTGATGATTGATGATTGATGATTGATGATTGATGATTGATGATTGATGATTGATTATTGATTATTGATGATTGATGATTGATAATTGATGATCGATGATTGATGCTTGATTATTGATGATTGATGATCGATGATTGATGATTGATGATTGATGATTGAACATTGATGATTGATGATTGATGATTGATGATTGATGATTGATGATTGATGATTGATGATTGATGATTGATGATTGATGATTGATGATTGATGATTGATGATTGATGATTGATGATTGATGATTGATGATTGATGATTGATGATTGATGATTGATGATTGATGATTGATGATTGATGATTGATGATTGATGATTGATGATTGATGATCGATGATTGATGATAGATAATTGGTGATCCACGATTGATGATTGATGATTAATAATTGATGATTGATGATTGATGATTGATGATTGATGATTGGTGCTTGATTATTGATGATTCATGATTCATGATTGATGATTCATGATTCATGATTCATGATTCATGATTCATGATTCATGATTCATGATTGATGATATATGATTGATGATTGATGATTGATGATTGATGATTGACTATTGATGGTTGATGATTGATGATTGAGGATTGATGATTGATGATTGATGATTGATGATTGATGATTGATGATTGATGAGTGATAATTGATGATTGGTGATTGATGATTGATTATATATGATTGATGATTTAAAATAAAGGATTGATGATTGATGATTGATGATTGATGATTGATGAGAGATGATTGATGATTGATGATTGATGATTCATGATTGATGATTGATGATTGATGATTGATGATTGATGATTGATGATTGATGATTGATGATTGATGATTGATGATTGATGATTGATTATATATGATTGATGATTTAAAATAAAGGACTGATGATTGATGATTGATGAGAGATGATTGATGATTGATGATTGATGATTGATGTTTGATGATTGATGATTGATGACTGATGATTGATGATTGATGATTTAAAATAAAGGATTGATGATTGATGATTGATGATTGATGATTGATGATTGATGATTGATGATTGATGATTGATGATTGATTATTGATGATTGATGATTGAAGATTGATGGTTGATGATTGATGATTGATGATTGATGATTGATGATTGATGATTGATGATTGATGATTGATGATTGATGATTGATGATTGATGATTGATAATGATAATTGATGATTGATGATTGATATTTGATGATTGATGACTGATGATTGATGATTGATGATTGATGATTGATGATTGATGATTGATGATTGATGATTGATCATTGATCATTGATCATTGATGATTGATGATTGATGATTGATGATTGATGATTGATGATTGACGATTGATGGTTGATGATTGATGATTGATGATTGTTGATTGTTGATTGATGATTGATGATTGATGATTGATGATTGATGATTGATGATTGATGATTGATGATTGATGATTGATAATATATGATTGATGATTTAAGATAAAGGAATGATGATAAATGATTGACGATTGAAGATTGATGATTGATGATTGATGATTGATGATTGATGACTGATGATTGCTAATTGATAATTGATGATTGATGATTGATGATTGATGACTGATGATTGATGATTGATGATTGATGATTGATGATTGATGATTGATGATTGATGATCGATGATTGATGATTGATGATTGATTATTGATGATTGATGATTGATGATTGATGATTGATGATTGATGATTGATGATTGGTGATTGATGATTGATAATTGATGATTGATGATTGATGATTGATGATTGATGATTGATGATTGATGATTGATAATGATAATTGATGATTGATGATTGATAATTGAACATTGATGATTAATGATTGATGATTGATGATTGATGATTGATGATTGATGATTGATAATATATGGTTGATGATTTAAAATAAAGGATTGATGATTGATGATTGATGATTGATGATTGATGATTGATGATTGATGATTGATCATTGATCATTGTTCATTGATGATTGATGATTGGTGATTGATGATTGATGATTGACGATTGATGGTTGATGATTGATGATTGATGATTGTTGATTGTTGATTGATGATTGATGATTGATGATTGATGATTGATGATTGATGATTGATGATTGATGATTGATGATTGATGATTGATGATTGATGATTGATGATTGATGATTGATGATTGATGATTGATGATTGATGATTGATGATTGATGATTGATGATTGATGATTGATGATTGATAATATATGATTGATGATTTAAGATAAAGGATTGATGATAAATGATTGACGATTGAAGATTGATGATTGATGATTGATGATTGATGACTGATGATTGCTAATTGATGATTGATGATTGATGCTTGATGACTGATGATTGATGATTGATGATTGATGATTGATGATTGATGATTGATGATTGATGATTGATGATTGATGATTGATGATTGATGATTGATGATTGATGATTGATGATTGATGATTGATTATTGATGATTGATGATTGATGATTGATGATGGATGATTGATGATTGATGATTGGTGATTGATGATTGATAATTGATGATTGATGATTGATGATTGATGATTGATGATTGATGATTGATGATTGATGATTGATGATTGATGATTGATGATTGATAATGATAGTTGATGATTGATGATTGATAATTGAACATTGATGATTAATGATTGATGATTGATGATTGATGATTGATGATTGATGATTGATGATTGATGATTGATGATTGATGATTGATGATTGATAATATATGATTGATGATTTATAATAAAGGATTGATGATTGATGATTGATGAGAGATGATTGATGATTGATGATTGATGATTGATGATTGATGATTGATGATTGATGATTGATGATTGATTATTGATGATTCATGATTCATGATTCATGATTCATGATTCATGATTCATGATTGATGATTGATGATTGATGATTGATGATCGATAATTGATGATTGATGATTGATTATTGATGATTGATGATTGATGATTCAAGATTGATGGTAGATGATTGATGATATATGATTGATGATTGATGATTGATGATTGATGATTGATGATTGATAATGATAATTGATGATTGATGATTGATGATTGATGATTGATGATTGATGATTGATGATTGATAATGATAATTGATGATTGATGATTGATATTTGATGATTGATGACTGATGATTGATGATTGATGATTGATGATTGATGATTGATGATTGATCATTGATGATTGATGATTGATGATTGATGATTGATGATTGATGATTGATGATTGATGATTGATGATTGATGATTGATGATTGACGATTGATGGTTGATGATTGATGATTGTTGATTGTTGATTGATGATTGATGATTGATGATTGATGATTTATAATTGATGATCGATGATTGATGATTGATGATTGATGATTGATGGTTGATGATTGATGGTTGATGATTGATGATTGATGATTGATGATTGATGATTGATGATTGATGATTGATGATTGATGATTGATGATTGATGATTGATGATTGAGGATTGACGATTGATGGTTGATGATTGATGATTGATGATTGATGATTGTTGATTGTTGATTGATGATTGATGATTGATGATTGATGGTTGATGATTGATGGTTAATGCTTGATTTTTGATGATTGATGATTGATGATTGCTGATTGATGATTGATGATTGATGATTGATGATTGATGATTGATGATTGATGATTGATGATTGATGATTGATGATTGATGATTGATGATTGATGATTGATGATTGCTGATTGATGATTGATGATTGATGATAAATGATTCATGATTGATGATTGATGATTGGTGATTGATGATTGATGGTTACTGACTGATGATTGATGATTGATGATTGATGATTGATGATTGATCATTGATTATTGATAATTCATGATTGATGATTGATGATTGATGATTGACGATTGATGGTTGATGATTGATGATTGATGAGTGATGATTGTTGATGGTTGATTGATGATTGATGATTGATGATTGATGGTTGATGATTGATGGTTAATGCTTGATTATTGATGATTGATGATTGATGATTGATGATTGCTGATTGATGATTGATGATTGATGATTGATGATTGATGATTGATGATTGATGATTGATGATTGATGATTGATGATTGATGATTGATGATTGATGATTGATGATTGATGATTGATGATTGATGATTGATGATTGATGATTGATGATTGATGATTGATGATTGCTGATTGATGATTGATGATTGATGATTAATGATTCATGATTGATGATTGATGATTGGTGTTTGATGATTGATGATTGATGATTGATGATTGATGATTGATGATTGATAATTGATGATCGATGATTGATGCTTGATTATTGATGATTGATGATCGATGATTGATGATTGATGATTGATGATTGATGATTGATGATTGATGATTGAACATTGATGATTGATGATTGATGATTGATGATTGATGATTGATGATTGATGATTGATGATTGATGATTCATGATTGATGATTGATGATTGATGATTGATGATTGATGATTGATGATTGATGATTGATGATTGATGATTGATGATTGATGATTGATGATTGATGATTGATGATTGATGATTGATGATTGATGATTGATGATTGATGATTGATGATTGATGATCGATGATTGATGATTGATGATCGATGATTGATGATTGATGATAGATAATTGGTGATCCACGATTGATGATTGATGATTGATGATTAATAATTGATGATTGATGATTGATGATTGATGATTGATGATTGATGATTGATGATTGATGATTGATGATTGATGATTGGTGATTGGTGCTTGATTATTGATGATTCATGATTCATGATTGATGATTCATGATTCATGATTCATGATTCATGATTCATGATTCATGATTGATGATATATGATTGATGATTGATGATTGATGATTGATTATTGATGGTTGATGATTGATGATTGAGGATTGATGATTGATGATTGATGATTGATGATTGATGATTGATGATTGATGATTGATGAGTGATAATTGATGATTGATGATTGATGATTGATTATATATGATTGATGAATTAAAATAAAGGATTGGTGATTGATGATTGATGATTGATGATTGATGATTGATGAGAGATGATTGATGGTTGATGATTGATGATTGATGATTGATGATTGATGATTGATGATTGATGATTGATGATTGATGATTGATGATTGATGATTGATGATTGATGATTGATGATTGATGATTGATGATTGATGATTGATGATTGATGATTGATTATATATGATTGATGATTTAAAATAAAGGACTGATGATTGATGATTGATGATTGATGAGAGATGATTGATGATTGATGATTGATGATTGATGATTGATGTTTGATGATTGATGATTGATGACTGATGATTGATGATTGATTCTTTAAAATAAAGGATTGATGATTGATGATTGATGATTGATGATTGATGATTGATGATTGATGATTGATGATTGATGATTGATGATTGATTATTGATGATTGATGATTGAAGATTGATGGTTGATGATTGATGATTGATGATTGATGATTGATGATTGATGATTGATGATTGATGATTGATGATTGATGATTGATGATTGATGATTGATGATTGATGATTGATGATTGATGATTGATGATTGATAATGATAATTGATGATTGATGATTGATGATTGATGATTGATGTTTGATGATTGATAATGATAATTGATGATTGATGATTGATATTTGATGATTGATGACTGATGATTGATGATTGATGATTGATGATTGATGATTGATGATTGATGATTGATGATTGATGATTGATGATTGATGATTGATGATTGATCATTGATCATTGATGATTGATGATTGATGATTGATGATTGATGATTGATGATTGATGATTGATGATTGACGATTGATGGTTGATGATTGATGATTGATTATTGATGGTTGATGATTGATGATTGAGTATTGATGATTGATGATTGATGATTGATGATTGATGATTGATGATTGATGAGTGATAATTGATGATTGATGATTGATGATTGATTATATATGATTGATGATTGATGATTGATGATTGATGATTGATTATTGATTGTTGATGGTTGATGATTGATGATTGAGGATTGATGATTGATGATTGATGATTGCTGATTGATGATTGATGATTGATGATTGTTGATTGATAATGATAATTGATGATTGATCATTGAACATTGATGATTGATGACTGATGATTGATGATTGATGATTGATGATTGATGATTGATAATATATGATTGATGATTTAAGATAAAGGATTGATGATAAATGATTGACGATTGCAGATTGATGATTGATGATTGATGATTGATGATTGATGACTGATGATTGCTAATTGATGATTGATGATTGATGATTGATGACTGATGATTGATGATTGATGATTGATGATTGATGATTGATGATTGATGCTTGATGATTGATGATTGATGATTGATGATTGATGATTGATGATTGACGATTGATTATTGATGATTGATGATTGATGATTGATGATTGATGATTGATGATTGATGATTGATGATTGATGATTGATGATTGGTGATTGATGATTGATAATTGATGATTGATCATTGATGATTGATGATTGATGATTGATGATTGATAATGATAATTGATGATTGATGATTGATAATTGAACATTGATGATTAATGATTGATGATTGATGATTGATGATTGATGATTGATGATTGATGATTGATGATTGATTATTGATGATTGATGATTGATGATTGATGATTGATTATATATGATTGATGATTTAAAATAAAGGATTGATGATTGATGATTGATTATTGATGATTGATGGGAGATGATTGATGATTGATGATTGATGATTGATGATTGATGATTGATGATTGATGATTGATGATTGATGATTGATGATTGATGATTGATGATTGATGATTGATGATTGATGATTGATGATTGATGATTGATGATTGATGATTGATGATTGTTGATTGATAATGATAATTGATGATTGATCATTGAACATTGATGATTGATGACTGATGATTGATGATTGATGATTGATGATTGATGATTGATAATATATGATTGATGATTTAAGATAAAGGAATGATGATAAATGATTGACGATTGAAGATTGATGATTGATGATTGATGATTGATGACTGAAGATTGCTAATTGATGATTGATGATTGATGATTGATGATTGATGATTGATGATTGATAATGATAATTGATGATTGATTATTGAACATTGATGATTAATGATTGATGATTTATGATTGATGATTAATGATTGATGATTGATGATTGATGATTGATGATTGATAATATATGATTGATAATTTAAGATAAAGGATTGATGATAGATGATTGACGATTGAAGATTGATGATTGATGATTGATGATTGATGACTGAAGATTGCTAATTGATGATTGATGATTGATGCTTGATGACTGATGATTGATGATTGATGATTGATGATTGATGATTGATGATTGATGATTGATGATTGATGATTGATGATTGATGATTGATGATTGATGATTGATGATTGATGATTGATGATTGATGATTGATGATTGATGATTGATGATTGATGATTGATGATTGATGATTGATTATTGATGATTGATGATTGATGATGGATGATTGATGATTGATGATTGGTGATTGATGATTGATAATTGATGATTGATGATTGATGATTGATTATTGATGATTGATGATTGATGATTGATGATTGATGATTGATAATGATAATTGATGATTGATGATTGATAATGGAACATTGATGATTAATGATTGATGATTGATGATAGATGATTGATGATTGATGATTGATGATTGATGATTGATGATTGATGATTGATAATATATGATTGATGATTTATAATAAAGGATTGATGATTGATGATTGATGAGAGATGATTGATGATTGATGATTGATGATTGATGATTGATGATTGATGATTGATGATTGATTATTGATGATTCATGATTCATGATTCATGATTCATGATTGATGATTGATGATTGATGATTGATGATTGATGATTGATGATTGATGATTGATGATTGATGATTGATGATTGATGATTGATGATTGATGATTGATGATTGATTATTGATGAATGATGATTCAAGATTGATGGTAGATGATTGATGATTGATGATTGATGATTGATGATTGATGATTGATGATTGATAATGATAATTGATGATTGATGATTGATGATTGATGATTGATGATTGATGATTGATGATTGATGATTGATAATGATAATTGATGATTGATGATTGATATTTGATGATTGATGACTGATGATTGATGATTGATGATTGATGATTGATGAGTGATGATTGATGTTTGATGATTGATCATTGATGATTGATGATTGATGATTGATGATTGATGATTGATGATTGACGATTGATGGTTGATGATTGATGATTGTTGATTGTTGATTGATGATTGATGATTGATGATTGATGATTGATGATTTATAATTGATGATCGATGATTGATGATTGATGATTGATGATTGATGGTTGATGATTGATGGTTGATGATTGATGATTGAAGATTGATGATTGATGATTGAGGATAGATGATTAATTTATGATGATTGATGCTTGATTATTGATGATTGATGATTGATGATTGATGATTGCTGATTGATGATTGATGATTGATGATTGATGATTGATGATTGATGATTGATGATTGATGATTGATGATTGATGATTGATGATTGATGATTGATGATTGATGATTGCTGATTGATGATTGATGATTGATGATTAATGATTCATGATTGATGATTGATGATTGGTGATTGATGATTGATGGTTACTGACTGATGATTGATGATTGATGATTGATGATTGATGATTGATGATTGATGATTGATCATTGATTATTGATAATTCATGATTGATGATTGATGATTGATGATTGATGATTGACGATTGATGATTGATGATTGATGATTGATGATTGATGATTGATGATTGATGATTGATGATTGATGATTGATGATTGATGATTGATTATTGATTATTGATTATTGATGATTGATGATTGATAATTGATGATCGATGATTGATGCTTGATTATTGATGATTGATGATCGATGATTGATGATTGATGATTGATGATTGATGATTGAACATTGATGATTGATGATTGATGATTGATGATTGATGATTGATGATTGATGATTGATGATCGATGATTGATGATTGATGATCGATGATTGATGATTGATGATAGATAATTGGTGATCGACGATTGATGATTGATGATTGATGATTAATAATTGATGATTGATGATTGATGATTAATGATTGATGATTGATGATTGGTGCTTGATTATTTTTGATTCATGATTCATGATTGATGATTCATGATTCATGATTCATGATTCATGATTGATGATATATGATTGATTATTGATGATTGATGATTGATGATTGATGATTGATGATTGATGATTGATTATTGATGATTGATGATTGATGATTGATGATTGATGATTGATGATTGATGATTGATGATTGATGATTGATGATTGATGATTGATGAGTGATAATTGATGATTGATGATTGATGATTGATTATTGATAATTGATGATTGATGATTAATGATTGCTGATTGATGATTGATTATTGATGATTGATGATTGATGATTGATGATTGATGATTAATGATTGATGATTGATGATTGATGATTGATGATTGATGATTGATGATTGATAATGATAATTGATGATTGATTATTGAACATTGATGATTAATGATTGATGATTTATGATTGATGATTAATGATTGATGATTGATGATTGATGATTGATGATTGATAATATATGATTGATAATTTAAGATAAAGGATTGATGATAGATGACTGACGATTGAAGATTGATGATTGATGATTGATGATTGATGATTGATGATTCATGATTGATGATTGATGAGTGATAATTGATGATTGATGATTGATGATTGATGATTGATGATTGATGATTGATGATTGATTATTGATGATTGATGATTGATGATTGATTATTGATGATTGATGATTGATGATTGATGATTGATGATTGATGATTGATGATTGATGATTGATGATTGATGATTGATGATTTATGATTGATGATTGATGATTGATGATTGATGATTGATGATTGATGATTGATGATTGATGATTGATGATTGATGATTGATGATTGATGATTGATGATTGATGATTGATGATTGATGATTGATGATTGATGATTGATGATTGACGATTGATGATTGATGATTGATGATTGATGATTGATGATTGATGATTGATGATTGATGATTGATGATTGATGATTGATGATTGATGATTGATGATTGATGATTTATGATTGATGATTGATGATTGATAATGATAATTGATGATTGATGATTGATAATTGAACATTGATGATTAATGATTGATGATTTAAGATAAAGGATTGATGATTAATGATTGATGATTGGTGATTGATGAGAGATGATTGATGATTGATGATTGATGATTGATGATTGATGATTGCTAATTGATGATTGATGATTGATGATTGATGATTGATGATTGATGATTGATCATTGATCATTGATGATTGATGATTGATGGTTGATGATTGATGATTGATGATTGATGATTGATGATTGATGAATGATGATTGATGATTGATAATGATAATTGATGATTGATGATTGATGATTGATGATTGATGATTGATGATTGATGGTTGATGATTGATGATTGATGATTGATGAATGATGATTGATGATTGATAATGATAATTGATGATTGATGATTGATGATTGATGATTGATGATTGATGATTGATGATTGATGATTGATGATTGATGATTGATGATTGATGATTGATAATGATAATTGATGATTGATGATTTATATTTGATGATTGATGATTGATGATTGATGATTGATGATTGATGATTGATGATTGATGATTGATGATTGATGATTGTTGATTGATGATTGATGATTGATGATTGATGATTGATGATTGATGATTGATGATAAATGATTGATGATTGATGATTGATGATAAATGATTGATGATTGATGATTGATGATTGATGATTGATGATTGATGATTGATGATTGATGATTGATGATTGATGATTGATGATTGATAATGATAATTGATGATTGATGATTGATATTTGATGATTGATGATTGATGATTGATGATTGATGATTGATGATTGATGATTGATGATTGATGATTGATGATTGTTGATTGATGATTGATGATTGATGATTGATGATTGATGATAAATGATTGATGATTGATGATTGATGATAAATGATTGATGATTGATGATTGATGATTGATGATTGGTGATTGATGATTGATGATTGATGATTGATGGTTGATGATTGATGATTGATGATTGATGATTGATGATTGATGATTGATGATTGATGATTGATGATTGATGATTGATGATTGATGATTGATGATTGATGATTGATGATTGATGATTGATGATTGATGATTGATAATGATAATTGATGATTGATTATTGATATTTGATGATTGATGATTGATGATCGATGATTGATGATTGATGATTGATGATTGATGATTGATGATTGATGATTGATGATTGTTGATTGATGATTGATGATTGATGATTGATGATTGATGATAAATGATTGATGATTGATGATTGATGATAAATGATTGATGATTGATGATTGATGATTGATGATTGATGATTGATGATTGATGATTGATGATTGATGGTTGATGATTGATGATTGATGATTGATGATTGATGATTGATGATTGATGATTGATGATTGATGATTGATGATTGATGATTGATGATTGGTGATTGATGATTGATGATTGATGATTGATGATTGATGATTGATGATTGATGATTGATGATTGATGATTGATGATTGATGATTGATGATTGATGATTGATGATTGATGATTGATGATTGATGATTGATGATTGATGATTGATGATTGATGATTGATGATTGATGATTGATGATATATGATCGATGATTGATGATAGATAATTGGTGATTCATGACTGATGATTGATGATTGATGATTGATGATTGATGATTGATGATTGATGATTGATGATTGATAATTGATGATTGCTGATTGATGGTTGATGATTGATGATTGATGATTGATGATTGTTGATTGTTGATTAATGATTGATGATTGAGGATAGATGATTGATGATTGATGCTTGATTATTAATGATTGATGATTGAATATTGATGATTGATGATTGATGATTGATGATTGATGATTGATGACTGATGATTGATGATTGATGATTGATGATTGATGATTGATGATTGATGATTGATGATTGATGATTGTTGATTGATGATTGATGATTGATGATTGATGATTGATGATAAATGATTGATGATTGATGATTGATGATAAATGATTGATGATTGATGATTGATGATTGATGATTGGTGATTGATGATTGATGATTGATGATTGATGGTTGATGATTGATGATTGATGATTGATGATTGATGATTGATGATTGATGATTGGTGATTGATGATTGATGATTGGTGATTGATGATTGATGATTGATGATTGATGATTGATGATTGATGATTGATGATAAATAATTGATGATTGATGATTGATGATTGATGATTGATGATTGATGATTGATGATTGATGATTGATGATTGATGATTGATGATTGATGATTGATGATTGATGATTGATGATTGATGATTGATGATAAATGATTGATGATTGATGATAGATAATTGGTGATTCATGATTGATGATTGATGATTGATGATTGATGATTGATGATTGATGATTGATGATTGCTGATTGTTGATTGATGATTGATCATAAATGATTGATCATAAATGATTGATGATTGATGATTGATGGTTGATGATTGATGATTGATGATTGGTGATTGATGATTGATGAATGTTGATTGATGATTGATTATTGATGATTGATAATGATAATTGATGATTGATGATTGATATTTGATGATTGCTGATTGTTGATTGATGATTGATCATAAATGATTGATCATAAATGATTGATGATTGATGATTGATGGTTGATGATTGATGATTGATGATTGGTGATTGATGATTGATGAATGTTGATTGATGATTGATGATTGATGATTGATAATGATAATTGATGATTGATGATTGATATTTGATGATTGATGATTGATGATTGATGATTGATGATTGATGATTGATGATTGATGATTGATGATTGATGATTGATGATTGATGATTGATGATTGATGATTGAAGATTGATGATTGATGATTGATGATTGAAGATTGATGATTGATGATTGATGATTGATAATTGATGATTGATGATTGATGAGAGATGATTGATGATTGATGATTGATGATTGATGATTGATGATTGATGATTGATAATTGATGCTTGATTATTCATGATTGATGATTGATGATTGATGATTGATGATTGATGATTGATGATTGATGATTGATGATTGATGATTGATGATTGATGATTGATGATTAATGATTGATGATTGATGATTGATGATTGATGATTGATGATTGATGATTGATGATTGATGATTGATGATTGATGATTGATGATTGATGATTGATGATTGCTGATTGATGATTGATGAGAGATGATTGATGATTGATGATTGATGATTGATGATTGATGATTGATGATTGATAATTGATGCTTGATTATTCATGATTGATGATTGATGATTGATGATTGATGATTGATGATTGATGATTGATGATTGATGATTGATGATTGATGATTGATGATTGATGATTGATGATTGATGATTGATGATTAATGATTGATGATTGATGATTGATGATTGATGATTGATGATTGATGATTGATGATTGATGATTGATGATTGATGATTGATGATTGATGATTGATGATTGATGATTGATGATTGCTGATTGATGATTGATGATTGATGATTGATGATAAATGATTGATGATTGATGATTGATGATAAATGATTGATGATTGATAATTGGTGATTGATGATAAATGATTGATGATTGATGATTGATGATTGATGATTGATGATTGATGATAAATGATTGATGATTGATGATTGATGATAAATGATTGATGATTGATGAATGATGATTGGTGATTGATGATAAATGATTGATGATAGATAATTGGTGATTCATGATTGATAATTGATGATTGATGATTGATGATTGATGATTGATGATTGATGATTGGTGATTGATGATTGATGATTGATGATTGATGATTGATGATTGATGATTGATGATTGATGATTGATGATTGATAATTGATGATTGATGATTGATAATGATAATTGATGATTGATGATTGATATTTGATGATTGATGATTGATGATTGATGATTGATGATTGATGATTGATGATTGTTGATTGATGATTGATGATTGATGATTGATGATTGATGATTGATGATAAATGATTGATGATTGATGATTGATGATAAATGATTGATGATTGATGATTGATGATTGGTGATTGATGATTGATGATTGATGATTGATGGTTGATGATTGATGATTGATGATTGATGATTGATGATTGATGATTGATGATTGATGATTGATGATTGATGATTGATGATTGATGATTGATGATTGATGATTGATGATTGATGATTGATGATTGATGATTGATGATTGATGATTGATGATTGATGATTGATGATTGATGATTGATGATTGATGATTGATGATTAATGATTGATGATTGATGATTGATGATTGATGATTGAAGATTGATGATTGATGATTGATGATTGAAGATTGATGATTGATGATTGATGATTGATAATTGATGATTGATGATTGATGAGAGATGATTGATGATTGATGATTGATGATTGATGATTGATGATTGATGATTGATGATTGATGATTGATGATTGATAATTGATGCTTGATTATTCATGATTGATGATTGATGATTGATGATTGATGATTGATGATAAATGATTGGTGATTGATGATTGATGATAAATGATTGATAATTGATGATTGATGATTGATGATTGATGATTGGTGATTGATGATTGATGATTGATGATTGATGGTTGATGATTGATGATTGATGATTGATGATTGATGATTGATGATTGATGATTGATGATTGATGATTGATGATTGATAATTGATGATACATGATTGATGAATGATGATTGATGATTGATAATGATAATTGATGATTGATGATTGATGATTAATGATTGATGATTGATAATGATAATTGATGATTGATGATTGATATTTGATGATTGATGATTGATGATCGATGATTGATGATTGATGATTGATGATTGATGATTGATGATTGATGATTGATGATTGTTGATTGATGATTGATGATTGATGATTGATGATTGATGATAAATGATTGATGATTGATGATTGATGATAAATGATTGATGATTGATGATTGATGATTGATGATTGGTGATTGATGATTGATGATTGATGATTGATGGTTGATGATTGATGATTGATGATTGATGATTGATGATTGATGATTGATGATTGATGATTGATGATTGATGATTGATGATTGGTGATTGATGATTGATGATTGATGATTGATGATTGATGATTGATGATTGATGATTGATGATTGATGATTGATGACTGATGATTGATGATTGATGATTGATGATTGATGATTGATGATTGATGATTGATGATTGATGATTGATGATTGATGATAAATGATCGATGATTGATGATAGATAATTGGTGATTCATGACTGATGATTGATGATTGATGATTGATGATTGATGATTGATGATTGATGATTGATGATTGATGATTGCTGATTGATGGTTGATGATTGATGATTGATGATTGTTGATTGTTGATTAATGATTGATGATTGAGGATAGATGATTGATGATTGATGCTTGATTATTAATGATTGATGATTGAATATTGATGATTGATGATTGATGATTGATGATTGATGATTGATGATTGATGATTGATGACTGATGATTGATGATTGATGATTGATGATTTATGATTAATGATTGATGATTGTTGATTGATGATTGATGATTGATGATAAATGATTGATGATTGATGATTGATGATAAATGATTGATGATTGATGATTGATGATTGGTGATTGATGATTGATGATTGATGATTGATGGTTGATGATTGATGATTGATGATTGATGATTGATTATTGATGATTGATGATTGATGATTGATGATTGATGATTGGTGATTGATGATTGATGATTGATGATTGATGATTGATGATTGATGATTGATGATTGATGATAAATAATTGATGATTGATGATTGATGATTGATGATTGATGATTGATGATTGATGATTGATGATTGATGATTGATGATTGATGATTGATGATTGATGATTGATGATTGATGATTGATGATTGATGATTGATGATTGATGATTGATGATTGATGATTGATGATTGATGATAAATGATTGATGATTGATGATAGATAATTGGTGATTCATGATTGATGATTGATGATTGATGATTGATGATTGATGATTGATGATTGATGATTGATGATTGATGATTGATGATTGATGATTGATGATTGCTGATTGTTGATTGATGATTGATCATAAATGATTGATCATAAATGATTGATGATTGATGATTGATGGTTGATGATTGATGATTGATGATTGGTGATTGATGATTGATGAATGTTGATTGATGATTGATTATTGATGTTTAATGATTGATGATTGAAGATTTTTGGTTGATGATTGATGATTGATGATTGATAATTGATGATTGATGATTGAAGGCTAATGATTGATGATGGATGATCGATGATTGATGATTTAAAATTGATAATTGATGATTGATGATTGATAAATGATGATTGATGACTGATGTCTGATGATTGATGAATGATGATTGATGACTGATGATTGATGATTGATGATTGATGATTGATGATTGATGATTGATGATTGATGATTGATGATTGATGATTGATGATTGATGATTGATGATTGATGATTGATGATTGATGATTGATGATTGATGATTAATGATTGATGATTGATGATTGATGATTGATGATTGATGATTGATGATTGATGATTGATGATTGATGATCGATGATTGATGATTGATGATTGGTGATTGATGATTGATGATATATGATTGATGATTGATTATTGATGATTGATGATTGATGATTGATGAATGATGATTGATGATTGATGATTGATGATTGATGATTTATGATTGATGATTGATGATTGATGATTAATGATTGATGATTGATGATTGATGATTGATGATTGATGATTGATGATTCATCATTCATGATTGGTGATTGATGATTGATGATTGATGATTGATGATTCATGATTCATGATTCATGATTCATCATTCATGATTGGTGATTGATGATTGATGATTGATGATTGACGATTGATGGTTGATGATTGATGATTGATGATTGTTGATTGTTGATTAATGATTGATGATTGAGGATAGATGATTGATGATTGATGCTTGATTATTAATGATTGATGATTGAATATTGATGATTGATGATTG
The DNA here is from genome assembly GCA_954870665.1 of Stratiomys singularior. Taxonomy (NCBI): domain Eukaryota; kingdom Metazoa; phylum Arthropoda; class Insecta; order Diptera; family Stratiomyidae; genus Stratiomys; species Stratiomys singularior. Next base: position 38,562 of record CATOZT010000333.1, read on the forward strand.
ATGATTGATTATTGATGATTGATGATTGGTGATTAATTATTCATGATTCATGATTCATGATTGATGATTGATGATTGATGATTGATGATTGATTATTGATGATTGATGATATATGATTGAGGATTGATGATTGATGATTGATGATTGATGATTGATGATTGATGATTGATGATTGATGATTGATGATTGATGATTGATGATTGATGATTGATGATTGATGTTCGATGATTGATGATTCACGAGTGATGATTGATGATTGATGATTGGAGATTGCTGTTTGCTAAAACATGATTGATGATTGATGATTCACGATTGATGATTGATGATTGATGATTGTTGGTTGATGATTGATGATTGATGATTGATGATTGATGATCGATGCTTGATGATTGATGATTGATGATTGATGATTGATGATTGATGACTGATGATTGATGATTGATGATCGATGCTTGATGGTTGATGATTGATGATTGATGATTGAAGATTGATGATTGATAAAACATGATCGATGATTGATGATTGATGATTGATGATTGATAATTGATGAATGACGATTGATGATTGATGATTGATGATTGATGATTGATGATTGATGATTGATGATTGATGATTGATGATTGATGATTGATGATTGATAAATTAATGATTCACGAATCATGATTGATGAATGATGATTGATGATTGATTATTGATGATTGATGATTGATAATTCATGGTTGGTGATTGATGATTGATGATTGATGATTGATAATTGATGATTGATGATTGATGATTGATGATTGATGATTGAAGATTGATGATTGATGATTGATAATTGATAATTGATGATTGATGATTGATGATTGATGATTGATGATTGATGATTGATGATTGAGGATTGTTGATTGATGATTGATGATTGATGATTGGTGATTGGTGATTGATGATTGATGATTGATGATTGATGATTGATGATTGATGATTGATAATATATGATTGATGATTGATGATTGATGATTGATGACTAATGATTGATGATTGATAATTTATGATTGATGAGTGATGGTTGATTAATGATGATTGATGAGTGATGGTTGATGATTCATGATTGATGATTGTTGATTGATGATTGACGATTTAACGTTTATGATTGATGATTCATGATAGATGATTGATGATTGACGATTGATGATTAATGATTGATGATTGATGATTGATGATTGATGATTGATGATTGATGATTGATGATTGATGATTGATGATTGATGATTGATGATTGATGATTGATTATTGATGATTGATGATTGATGATTGATAATTGATGGTTGATGATTGATGATTGATGATTGATGATTGATAATTGATGATTGATGATTGATGCTTGATGATTGATGATTGATGATTGATGATTGATGATTGATGATTGATGATTGATGATTGATGATTGATGATTGATGATTGAGGATTGTTGATTGATGATTGATGATATATGATTGATGATTGATGATTGATGATTGATCACTGATGATTGATGATTCATGATTCTTGACTCATGATTCATGATTGATGGTTGATGATTGATGATTGATGATTGATGATTGATGATTGATAATTGATGTTTGATGATTTAAGATTGATGATTGATGATTGATGATTGATGATCGATGATTGATGATCGATGATTGATGATTGATGATTGATGATTGATGATTGATGATTGATGATTGATGATTGGTGATTGATGATTGATGATTGATGATTGATGATTGATGATTGATGATTGATGATTGATGATTGATGATTGATGATTGATGATTGATTATTGATGATTGATGTTTGATGATTGATGATTGATGATTGATGATTGATGATTAATGATTGATGATTGATGATTGATGATTGATGATTGATGACTGCTGATTGATGATTGATGATTGATGATTGATGATTGATGATTGATGAGTGATGATTGATGAATGATGAATGATGATTGATGATTGATGATTGATGATTGATGATTGATGATTGATGATTGGTGATTGATGATTGATGATTGATGATTGATGATTGATGATTGATGATGGATGATTGATGATTGATGATTGATGTTTTATGATTGATGATTGATGAGTCATAATTCATGATTCATGATTCATGATTGATGATTGATGATTGATGATTGAGGATTGATGTTTGATGATTGATGATTGATGATTGATGATTGATGATTTATGATTGATGATTGATGATTGATGATTGATGATTGATGATTGTTGATTGTTAATTGATGATTGATGGTTGATGATTGATGATTGATAATTGATGATCGATGATTGATGATTGATGATTGATGATTGATGGTTGATGGTTGAAGGTTGATGATTGATGATTGATTATTGATGATTGATGATTGATGATTGATGATTGACGATTGATGGTTGATGATGGATGATTGATGATTGATGATTGATGATTAATGATTGATGATTGATGATTGATGATTGATGATTGATGATTGATGATTGATGATTGATGATTGATCATTGCTGATTGTTGATTGATGATTGATGATTGTGGATAGATGATTGATGATTGATGCTTGATTATTGATGATTGATGATTGATGATTGATGTTTGATGATTGATGATTGACGATTGATGATTGATGATTGATGATTGATGATTGATGATTGATGATTGTTGATTGATGATTGATCATTGATGGTTGATGATTGATGATTGATGATATATGATTGATGATTAATGATTGATGATTGATGATTGATTATTGATGATTGATGATTGAGGATAGATGATTGATGATTGATGCTTGATTATTGATGATTGATGATTGATGTTTGATGATTGATGATTGATGATTGATGATTGATGATTGATGATTGATGATTGATGATTGATGATTGATGATTGATGATTGATGATTGATGATTGTTGATTGATGATTGATGATTGATGATTGATAATTGATGATTGATGATTGATGATTGATGATTGATGATTGATGATTGATGATTGATGATTGATGATTGATGATTGATGATTGATGATTGATGATTGATGATTGATGATTGATGATTGATGATTGATGATTGATGATTGATGATTGATGATTGATGATTGATGATTGATGATTGATGATTGGTGATTGATGATTGATGATTGATCATTGATCATTGATGATTGATCACTGATGATTGATGATTGATGATTCATGATTCATGACTCATGATTCATGATTGATGGTTGATGATTGATGATTGATGATTGATGATTGATGATTGATGATTGATGATTGATGATTGATAATTGATGTTTGATGATTGAAGATTGATGATTGATGATTGATGATTGATGATCGATGATTGATGATCGATGATTGATGATTGATGATTGATGATTGATGATTGATGATTGATGATTGATGATTGATGATTGATGATTGTTGATTGATGATTGATGATTGATGATTGATGATTGATGATTGATGATTGATGATTGATGATTGATGATTGATGATTGATGATTGATGATTGATGATTGATGATTGATGATTGATGATTGATGATTGATGAATGATGAATGATGATTGATGATTGATGATTGATGATTGATGATTGATGATTGGTGATTGATGATTGGTGATTGATGATTGATGATTGATGATTGATGATTGATGATTGATTATTGATGATGGATGATTGATGATTGATGATTGATGATTGATGATTGATGATTGATGATTGATGAATGATGAATGATGATTGATGATTGATGATTGATGATTGATGATTGATGATTGATGATTGGTGATTGATGATTGGTGATTGATGATTGATGATTGATGATTGATGATTGATGATTGATGAGTGATGATTGATGAATGATGAATGATGATTGATGATTGATGATTGATGATTGATGATTGATGATTGATGATTGGTGATTGATGATTGATGATTGATGATTGATGATTGATGATTGATGATTGATGATGGATGATTGATGATTGATGATTGATGTTTTATGATTGATGATTGATGAGTCATGATTCATGATTCATGATTCATGATTGATGATTGATGATTGATGATTGATGATTGAGGATTGATGTTTGATGATTGATGATTGATGATTGATGATTGATGATTGATGATTTATGATTGATGATTGATGATTGATGATTGATGATTGATGATTGATGATTGTTGATTGTTAATTGATGATTGATGGTTGATGATTGATGATTGATAATTGATGATAGATGATTGATGATTGATGATTGATGATTGATGGTTGATGGTTGAAGGTTGATGATTGATGATTGATGATTGATGATTGATGATTGATGATTGATGATTGATGATTGACGATTGATGGTTGATGATGGATGATTGATGATTGATGATTGATGATTAATGATTGATGAGTGATGATTGATGATTGATGATTGATGATTGATGATTGATGATTGATGATTGATGATTGATGATTGATCATTGCTGATTGTTGATTGATGATTGATGATTGTGGATAGATGATTGATGATTGATGCTTGATTATTGATGATTGATGATTGATGATTGATGTTTGATGATTGATGATTGACGATTGATGATTGATGATTGATGATTGATGATTGATGATTGATGATTGTTGATTGATGATTGATCATTGATGGTTGATGATTGATGATTGATGATATATGATTGATGATTAATGATTGATGATTGATGATTGATTATTGATGATTGATGATTGAGGATAGATGATTGATGATTGATGCTTGATTATTGATGATTGATGATTGATGATTGATGTTTGATGATTGATGATTGATGATTGATGATTGATGATTGATGATTGATGATTGATGATTGATGATTGATGATTGATCATTGATGATTGTTGATTGATGATTGATGATTGATGATTGATAATTGATGATTGATGATTGATGATTGATGATTGATGATTGATGATTGATGATTGATGATTGATGATTGATGATTGATGATTGATGATTGATGATTGATGATTGATGATTGATGATTGATGATTGATGATTGATGATTGATGATTGATGATTGATGATTGATGATTGATGATTGATGATTGATGATTGATGATTGATGATTGATGATTGATGATTGGTGATTGATGATTGATCATTGATCATTGATCATTGATGATTGATCACTGATGATTGATGATTGATGATTCATGATTCATGACTCATGATTCATGATTGATGGTTGATGATTGATGATTGATGATTGATGATTGATGATTGATGATTGATGATTGATAATTGATGTTTGATGATTGAAGATTGATGATTGATGATTGATGATTGATGATCGATGATTGATGATCGATGATTGATGATTGATGATTGATGATTGATGATTGATGATTGATGATTGATGATTGATGATTGTTGATTGATGATTGATGATTGATGATTGATGATTGATGATTGATGATTGATGATTGATGATTGATGATTGATGATTGATGATTGATGATTGATGATTGATGATTGATGATTGATGAATGATGAATGATGATTGATGATTGATGATTGATGATTGATGATTGATGATTGATGATTGGTGATTGATGATTGGTGATTGATGATTGATGATTGATGATTGATGATTGATGATTGATGATTGATGATTGATGATTGATGATTGATGATTGATGATTGATGATTGATGAATGATGAATGATGATTGATGATTGATGATTGATGATTGATGATTGATGATTGATGATTGGTGATTGATGATTGATGATTGATCATTGATCATTGATGATTGATCACTGATGACTGATGATTGATGATTCATGATTCATGACTCATGATTCATGATTGATGGTTGATGATTGATGATTGATGATTGATGATTGATGATTGATGATTGATAATTGATGATTGATGATTGATGATTGATGATTGATGATTGATGATTGATGATTGATGATTGATGATTGATGATTGATAATTGATGATCGATGATTGATGATCGATGATTGATGATTGATGATTGATGATTGATGATTGATGATTGATGATTGATGATTGATGATTGATGATTGATGATTGATGATTGTTGATTGATGATTGATGATTGATGATTGATGATTGATGATTGATGATTGATGATTGATGAATGATGAATGATGATTGATGATTGATGATTGATGATTGATGATTGATGATTGATGATTGATGATTGATGATTGGTGTTTGATGATTGGTGATTGATGATTGATGATTGATGATTGATGATTGATGATTGATGATTGATTATTGATGATGGATGATTGATGATTGATGATTGATGATTGATGATTGATTATTGATGATGGATGATTGATGATTGATGATTGATGATTGATGATTGATGATTGTTGATTGATGATTGATGATTGATGATTGATGATTGATGATTGATGATTGATGATTGATGATTGATGAATGATGAATGATGATTGATGATTGATGATTGATGATTGATGATTGTTGATTGATGATTGATGATTGATGATTGATGATTGATAATTGATGATTGATGATTGATGATTGATGATTGATGGTTGATGATTGATGATTGATGATTGATGATTGATGATTGATGATTGATGATTGATGATTGATGATTGATGATTGATGATTGATGATTGATGATTGATGATTGATGATTGATGATTGATGATTGATGATTGATGATTGATGATTGATGATTGGTGATTGATGATTGATCATTGATCATTGATCATTGATGATTGATCACTGATGATTGATGATTGATGATTCATGATTCATGACTCATGATTCATGATTGATGGTTGATGATTGATGATTGATGAATGATGAATGATGATTGATGATTGATGATTGATGATTGATGATTGATGATTGATGATTGATGATTGATGATTGATGATTGATAATTGATGTTTGATGATTGAAGATTGATGACTGATGATTGATGATCGATGATTGATGATCGATGATTGATGATTGATGATTGATGATTGATGATTGATGATTGATGATTGATGATTGATGATTGATGATTGATGATTGATGATTGATGATTGATGATTGATGATTGATGATTGATGATTGGTGATTGCTGATTGATGATTGATGATTGATGATTGATGATTGATGATTAATGATTGATGATTGATGATTGATGATTGATGATTGATGATTGATGATTGCTGATTGATGATTGATGATTGATGATTGATGATTGATGATTGATGATTGATGATTGATGATTGATGATTGATGATTGATGATTGATGATTGATGAATGATGAATGATGATTGATGATTGATGATTGATGATTGATGATTGATGATTGATGATTGGTGATTGATGATTGGTGATTGATGATTGATGATTGATGATTGATGATTGATGATTGATTATTGATGATGGATGATTGATGATTGATGATTGATGATTGATGATTGATGATTGATGATTCATGATTCATGATTCATGATTCATGATTCATGATTCATGATTCATGATTCATGATTCATGATTCATGATTGATGATTGATGATTGATGATTGATGATTTTTGATTGATGATTGATGATTGATGATTTATGATTGATGATTGATGATTGATGATTGTTGATTGTTGATTGATGATTGATGGTTGATGATTGATGATTGATGATTGATAATTGATGATCGATGATTGATGATTGATGATTGATGGTTGATGGTTGAAGGTTGATGATTGATGATTGATTATTGATGATTGATGATTGATAATTGACGATTGATGGTTGATGATTGATGATTGTTGATTGATGACTGATGATTGATGATTGATGATTGATGATTGATGATTGATGATTGATGATTGATGATTGATGATTGATGATTGATGATTGATGATTGATGATTGATGATTGATGATTGATGATTGATGATTGATCATTGCTGATTGTTGATTGATGATTGATGATTGATGATTGATGATTTAGGATAGATTATTGATGATTGATGCTTGATTATTGATGATTGATGATTGATGATTGATATTTGATATTTGATGATTGATGATTGATGATTGATGATTGATGATTGATGATTGATGATTGATGATTGATGCTTGATTATTGATGATTGATGATTGATGATTGATGATTGATGTTTGATGATGATGATTGATGATTGATGATTAATGATTGATGATTGATGATTGATGATTGATGATTGATGATTGATGGTTGATCATTGATGATTAATGATTGATGATTGATGATTGATGATTGATGATTGATGATTGATGATTGATGATTGATGATTGATGATTGATGATTGATGATTGATGATTGATGATTGATGATTGATGAATGATGATTGATGATTGATAATTGATGATGGATGATTGATGATTGATGATTGATGATTGATGATTGATGATTGATGATTGATGATTGATAATTGATGATGGATGATTGATGATTGATGATTGATGATTATTGATTGATGATTGATGATTCATGATTCATGATTCATGATTCATGATTGAAGATTGAAGATTGATGATTGATGATTTTTGATTGATGATTGATGATTGATGATTTATGATTGATGATTGATGATTGATGATTGATGATTGATGATTGATGATTGATGAATGATGATTGATGATTGATAATTGATGATGAATGATTGATGATTGATGATTGATGATTGATGATTGATGATTGATGATTGATGATTGATGATTGATGATTGATGATTGATGATTGATGATTGATGATTGATGATTGATGATTGATGATTGATGATTGATAATTGATGATGGATGATTGTTGATTGATGATTGATGATTGATGATTAATGATTGATGATTGATGATTCATGATTCATGATTCATGATTCATGATTGAAGATTGAAGGTTGATGATTGATGATTTTTGATTGATGATTGATGATTGATGATTGATCATTGCTGATTGTTGATTGATGATTGATGATTGAGGATAGATAATTGATGATTGATGATTGATGCTTGATTATTGATGATTGATGATTGATGATTGATGATTGATGTTTGATGATTGATGATTGATGATTGATGATTAATGATTGATGATTGATGATTGATGATTGATGATTGATGATTGATGATTGATGGTTGATCATTGATGATTGATGATTGATGATTGATGATTGATGATTGATGATTGATGATTAATGATTGATGATTGATGATTGATGATTGATGATTGATGATTGATGATTGATGATTGATGAATGATGATTGATGATTGATAATTGATGATGGATGATTGATGATTGATGATTGATGATTGATGATTGATGATTGATGATTGATGATTGATGATTGATAATTGATGATGGATGATTGATGATTGATGATTGATGATTAATGATTGGTGATTGATGATTCATGATTCATGATTCATGATTCATGATTCATGATTGAAGATTGAAGATTGATGATTGATGATTTTTGATTGATGATTGATGATTGATGATTTATGATTGATGATTGATGATTGATGATTGATGATTGTTGATTGTTGATTGATGATTGATGGTTGATGATTAATGATTGATGATTGATAATTGATGATCGATGATTGATGATTGATAATTGATAATTGATAATTGATGGTTGAAGGTTGATGATTGATGATTGATGATTAATGATTGATGATTGATGATTGATGATTGACGATTGATGGTTGATGATTGATGATTGATGATTGATGATTGATGATTGATGACTGATGATTGATGATTGATGATTAATGATTGATGATTGATGATTGATGATTGATGATTGATGATTGATGATTGATGATTGATGATTGATGATTGATGATTGATGATTGATGATTGATGATTGATGATTGATGATTGATGATTGATGATTGATGATTGATGATTGATGATTGATGATTGTTGATTGTTGATTGATGATTGATGATTGAAGATAGATGATTGATGATTGATGATTGATGCTTGATTATTGATTATTGATGATTGATAATTGATGATTGATGATTGATGATTGATGATTGATGATTGATGATTGATGATTGCTGATTGATGATTGATGATTGATGATTAAAGATTCATGATTCATGATTCATGTTTGATGATTGATGATTGATGATTGATGATTGATGATTGATGATTGATGATTTATGATTGATGATTGATGATTGATGATTGATGATTGATGATTGATGATTAATGATTGATGATTGATGATTGATGATTGATGATTGATGATTGATAATTGATGATCGATGATTGTTGATTGATGATTGATGATTGATGATTGATGGTTGATGATTGATGGTTTATGATTGATGATTGATGATTGATGATTGATGATTGATGATTGATGATTGATGATTGATAATTGATGATTGATGATTGACGATTGATGGTTGATGATTGATGATTGATGATTGATGATTGATGATAGATGATTGATGATTGATGATTGATAATTGATGATTGATGATAGAGGATTGATGATTGAGGATAGATGATTGATGATTGATGATTGATGCTTGATTATTGATGATTGATGATTGATGATTGATGTTTGATGATTGATGATTGATGATTGATGATTAATGATTGATGATTGATGATTGATGATTGATGATTGATGATTGATGGTTGATCATTGATGATTGATGATTGATGATTGATGATTGATGATTGATGATTGATGATTGATGATTGATGATTAATGATTGATGATTGATGATTGATGATTGATGATTGATGATTGATGATTGATGAATGATGATTGATGATTGATAATTGATGATGGATGATTGATGATTGATGATTGATGATTGATGATTGATGATTGATGATTGATGATTGATGATTGATGATTGATGATTGATGATTGATGATTGATGATTGATAATTGATGATGGATGATTGATGATTGATGATTGATGATTGATGATTAATGATTGATGATTCATGATTCATGATTCATGATTCATGATTGAAGATTGAAGATTGATGATTGATGATTTTTGATTGATGATTGATGATTGATGATTTATGATTGATGATTGATGATTGTTGATTGTTGATTGATGATTGATGATTGAAGATAGATGATTGATGATTGATGATTGATGCTTGATTATTGATTATTGATGATTGATAATTGATGATTGATAATTGATGATCGATGATTGATGATTGATAATTGATAATTGATGGTTGATGGTTGAAGGTTGATGATTGATGATTGATGATTAATGATTGATGATTGATGATTGATGATTGATGATTGATGATTGATGATTGATGATTGATGATTGATGATTGATGATTGATGATTGATGATTGATGATTGATGATTGATGATTGATGATTGATGATTGATGATTGTTGATTGTTGATTGATGATTGATGATTGAAGATAGATGATTGATGATTGATGATTGATGCTTGATTA